>PVJL010004804.1:0-121315 GCA_004026885.1 Lyroderma lyra
TTAAATTGGAAGAAAAAAATGTGTAAGTTTTACATTCACTTTTTGTCTTTAATTTAGTCATCTTTTTGGTAAATGTTTATTTCTGTCTCCCGCCTACCTCCCAAGAGTGTTACATGAATCTCATGTAACAACAGTTCAACAGGTGACTAATGTTGATTGGCTTGCTTAGTCTCTGAGTCACTTTATTATGAAACGTTTCAAAAGTTGAATATCTATATATAACAAGGAGGAAATAATTTAAAACAATTTTTACTTTCTGATCTGATGGTTTTGGTGACTAATTCATCAAGCAACAATGAAGAAGGAAATTAATGAAAATTGACAAAGCCAGATAAAATTAGTTCAAAAATAAGGTCTAAATGAATCACAATCATCTTTACTTCCTTCTCCCCCTTTTCTAAGCACTTGTTGTTTGATTGATAAGAGTGTTGGACTGGGAAATAAAGATCTGGCTTCAGATCCTCATTTTGCCAGGCTCTGACCTTGGACAAGTCACGTAACTTTTGTACTTCAGTTTCCTTGTTTCTGAAATGGGAGTTATAATAGTATTTGTCCTGCATACCTCACTGGGCAGTTGTAGATAGAATGAGATTATAAATAGGAATGTGTGTGACCAAAAAAAAAAAAAAAAATAGCGAAAGGTGGTTATACAAGATCTGACAATTAATTTCACAAACTCATCCTACAAAGAACTATATATCTTACTGCGGACTATCATTACAGTCACCTTTAAAGTACTCCCCTTGGGAAGCTGTTCACCAACACCAGAGCCTAGTCCACCCTTCAAAGCAATTTTGGAACTCTGTGTGGAATGGCCATCAGAGCTCTCGTCATATACCTATAAAAAGAGGATAACACTGCATAGGGCTGTTGTTGCAAGGATTGAATGAGATGATAAGGGTAAGTACCTCACAGGAAGTGAGGCATCACTTCACGCAGTAGGCACTGAGAAAATGTTAATTGCCTCTTGTAATCTCCATGCACGAGGTGGTAGTGAAATTAAATCAGAGAACGGCTATGAAAGTTGGTTTGTAAATTTTTAAATACCATTCCAATTTAAGATATCTTTTTTTGATTGCTACCTCTAGCTTTTCAGAGCAAGAAGTATGGAGGAATCAAGAGAATTAGGTTATGACTAGAAGATCTGGATTTTACAGGGTGGCCACCGAATCTGGAAATGTGGCCAAGTACACAGTAGATGGCTTAATGATATAATATCACGGTATATTATAAAATAGTACTATCTATGCTTTCAGACCTGGTAGCTACCTGGTAACTCTGTCACCTATTCAGTGTTTGGTTCAAGGAAGTTATTTAGTCTCTCTGGGCAACAAGAATCCAATGGTACAAGTTACTCTAAAAAGTGCTCTCTAAACTGTGAAGCCCCTAACTCGTTTTGGTTGTGTTTATTGTTTTAATTTTCCTGGGGCACAGTGGCTTTTTGATTAGGTTAATGGGCAATAGAATTCATTTTCATTTAGTCAGGAACCCTTTCTCATAGGAAATGAATTGGAAGGCGAAAAGGCAACTTGATAGCTTCAGTCGTGGGAAGAAATTTTAAATATGAGGAAGCATGCTTAATTGTAGAGAAGGCAACTTCAGAAAATCTGATAGGCTGCTAGGCAGGAGTGAGTGGTGCAGGGAAAGGATAAGAGCATTACTAAATTGCTGGAGTATTAGTAATTCTATATTCTTTATTGTGTTAGGGGAGATGTGGTAACTGCGGGAGGCGTCCAGCTTGCCCTCTTTCTGGGCTGCACATACGTGGTCTTGTATAAGGACAAGCGGTCTGACTTACTACTTCCCAGACTCCTCGCGGCACCTCTGAGTCTTAGAAGTTAACTTACAGATTTAGACAAAAATAGGGGATCCCCAGAGTTGACATTTGCTCCTTTATTTTCAGTGTCTATAGTTATATTAAATAGATTTTCTGATGGATAGTTCCAAAGAACAGAAGGGAGAATCAGTTAGCATTTCCTGTTCTGTTTGGTTACAACAGAAATGGCGAATTTGTTCCTCGGGTTCTTAGGGTCCTCTGGTTAGTTCATGAGGGTGTGACTGGGGGGGTCCAGGGAAGATGTGGCATATGGGCAAGAAGCTCTGGCAGCTCTGCGGTTGCTGGGTTAGTCCCCAGGGGCCCCACGTACAGAGGCTGGTCCTCCCGGTCCAGACGGCTCAGAAGGAAAGGGTCCCGAGGAACTTGGCACTGCTCCATTCTCCTCCCAAGCTGTTTGCTTCTTCAGGATAGGTAGCAGCTGGTGCACACATCCCTCCTCCTCCATGCACACTCACACAGCGGCTGGAGCAAGAAACACAGGAGGCTCTCCGTTAACCGGCACCCGTGGGGATTGCTAGATGTTGGATAAATGTACGTAGACTCTGTTAACCGGAACTCAAGCAACTGGCACTCTCAAGCAACCGGCTTTACCACTAGATAAGCTTCAGTATCACCCGTCACTGCTGAGTTGTATGGAAAAGAGAGGTTTATCTAAATGAGTCTAAGAAAATTCAGATCCTCATTGAGGTAGGACTTTTCTAGGAACCTTGACTTTGATGGATGTAACACAATAAGCAGATGGGGAAGGGACTGTAATAGAGACTTTGTGTATTGAGAGTTGCACTGAAAGAATTGCAAAGCCAATCCTCTAGTAAAGAGGCTATGAAAGAAATAGGCGAGGATGGAATAGTTTAGGTTAGATATTTTAAAAAATCATAAAAGTAGAATTTTTTAATATAAAACACAATGTTTCTTACATTAGAAAAGCAAGCATTGGAGGTGTTTTTCCCTGTTCCATCTGATCCCATGTCTTTGAGGAGATGAGAGCAAGAAAGGGTGAAACATTTATTCATTCTTGATAGGAAAGTATATGTCATCTGGGAAACTTCTCTGTGACTATCATTTTGCAAGTGTTGAAAGTCAGTTTGGTTGTTCAAAGGTCTCCTTAATCATGTAGTTAGAATATTAATTTGATAAATATTATCTAGCTTATCATTTCACAAACTGTTGAAAGAATTTTTGAAATCACCAATCAATAGATTACTTTCTACAGAACATTCATTTATTTGTACACTGCTCACACATTTAAGCTGCCCTTATTAAGAGTGTAGCATCTATCTCACACACACATGATGATGGCAGAAAGTGCAGAGTTCTTTGTCTAAATACTAATATGTGTGGAAAAGGTCCCTTTGACTCGCTCTGGGGGGATTTCTGCATTATAAACTGCATTTAGGAGGGAGAAAGGGAGTGTTGGGAAAGAAGAAGAAGAAAAGGAAAAAGATTATAGTTCTTTTTTTCCTATCACTCCTTTTCAAACCGCTATGGCCATGGGTTTTATATAGCCTCATGTCTCAGTCCTTGTTTTCCTTGTTACCTGAACCTGCCTATCTGATGTGCATAAAATACGTGGTAATAAAAACAGAGCATTTTTGTGTACATGTGTCTAACACATAGTAGGAACTTTAACACATCACCACGTATCCTTATGACAACTGGGTGCCGTAGCTAATGTAACATTATTGTGTAGAGGAGGAAGCTAAGGCAGACAGAGTTCGTGGGAATTGGCCCAAGGTCACACACCCAGTAGAAAAATCCAGAGACTAATGTTCCATCATTCTCTTATTTGACTTGGCTGCTATTGTTTTGTTCCCTTGACTTTCATGATAACACCTGTCTGTTTTTTCCTCTAGCTTCTGGCCACTTCTCTATAGTGTCCTTGGTGGACCCTACTTCAGCTTCCCACCCATTAAATCTTGGTATTCTCTCTCTTCTATGATTCTTTTCTCACACTGCACTCTCTTCCTGGGAGGTAGCATCCATGCTTAAAACTTGAGTGACTGTCTTTATCTTGCTGAGTCCCAAATCCTTTCTTCTATTCCGGGTCGCTTATCTGAGAATCACAGACATGAACTCAGTCATCTATTTTACATCTCTATTTCAGTGGACTTTTTAAATTCAACATATCCCAGAGAGAAGTTTTCCCCTTGATTTTCTTCTGGAATCCTCTACCTTAGTAAGTGGCAATACCATTCATCCGGTTTTTCACATCAGAAACTTGGTTGTCATCCTTACTTTGCCCAGCTCCTCATATCTCTCATTTCATCATCAGATTTTATTGATTCTCAAATTAGTTTGCCTACCTCATCCCCAATTTTGCAATCATAAGTCTCCTAGTTCAAGTTTGCTATATAAGGTTTTGCTCTCTCCTAATATATTTTCTATCTAGTAGCCCCAGAGATATTTCTAAATCAGAAATTGGATTCTTTTGCCTATTTCACAGCTTTACTTTCTTCAGTTATTCCCATAACTCTTGGGGTTAATTAAATTCCAAGTTCTCTACCTGGCATATGTCCCCTATAACCCTGTAGTCTCAATCTTTATAACTCTTTTGTGCTAGTTCTTGGAATGTACTCTTGCCTGTGGCCTAAGCACATGTTGTTCTTTCTCCTGGGAGTGCTCTTCTTTCACTTTCAAATACCTAATTCTTTCTTACCCTTTACAACCTTAGTGTAGCCTCCTTTTTAATGGCCCTCCCTGACATCACCCAGTCTCTCTGTCCACCAAGTGTATTATTACTCCATGTGCTCTTACAATAGCATGCACTTAATCATTTTTCATAGCTATGACCATGTCTTCTCTCCAAGTCTCAGATACACAACTGTCTTCTTTTCATTTCTACTTCATTGCATTCCCACAGGCCTTTCACATTTAAACTTCCAAAGCTAAACTCTTGATTTTTTTCCCCTCTAAAACCAGCTGTTCTTCCAGGCTGCCCCACCGCAGACAATGGCAGCTGTACTGGTTCCTTTAGTCAGGCCAAACCTAAGTTGTTCCGAGTTCCTTCAGTGTTTCACAGCCCTTATCCAGTCCATCAACAAACCCTGTTGTTTCTGCCTTCAAAATCTATTTAAAATCTGACCACCTCTTCCTTGCTGCTTCTGCTCCGACCTGATTCATGCCATCACCACCTTTTGCCTACATGACCACAATAGCCCATTAACTGGTTTCCTGTTTCTAACTGGTCTCCTTCCTCCCCTAAACTCTGTTCTCATCCTAACAGCCATAGTGAGCCTTTAAAAAAGAAAATCTAATTCTTCTGCTCAAAATTGTCCCATCAGTCTTAGAGCGGAGGCTCAGTCTCGCATTGGCCCCGATGGTTCATCCACTCTCAGTCCATCTTCACTTCTGACCTCATCTCCTTCCAGTCCTTAATTTTTTTTCAGGTCTTTGCTTACATTATCTTTTCAATGAAGCCTCTCCTGGCTGTTTATCATAGAAAAGCTCACCTACCCTCAGTCTGTTTAATTGTTGTCCACAGCACTTATTAACCGTCTGGCTCAGTATATATTTGCTTACTGTTCTTCTCAACTGGAATGGAAGCCCCACGGGGACAGGGACTTGGTTTCTTGTTTACTTCTGTATTCCCAACATTAGGGCAGTGCACACCCCTGGCAGAGGCTCAGTAAATACCTGTGATGTCTCAGTAGTCATTACATCATGGACTTAGTAGTTTAACAGACCTGCCAGTGCAAGTCCCAGCTCTAATGCTGAGGAGCACTGGACTGTTTTAGTTAGACTACTCCTTTGCCTCGATTTCCTAATCTGTAAATTAGGGACATATTAGTTCTTACTTCTTAGGTTTTGGGGTTATTTGAGGAAGCTTAAATAAAATATTCCATGTTAAGTGCTTAGCTCAGTAACTTGCCCATAATAAACGATACGCTGAGAGCAGCCATTGCTATTGATACTGCTGCTGATTCTTATCAGACTCTATTTAATTGCTTTTTACTTGTCCGTCTCCTCCACCAGATTTTTGATATTGTAATAATAATGATGATTAAGTGGTTGCCTGAGGTAAGGGGAACTGGTGGGGATGGGGAGGAACTGGGGGAGGGTGGTCAGAGATGTAGAGTTCTGAGGCTGTAATGTGAGATAATAATGATAACAATACTAGTAATAATAATCGTAGCAATTACCATGTGAGTGCTCACTGAATGCCGGGAAGTATTCTGTAGGTCAGCACTTTCCAGTAGAACTGTCTACAGGAAAGGAAATGTTCTGTACCTGCACTGTGGAAAAGTAGCCATGAGCTCTGTGTGGCTCTTGAGCACTGGGGATGTGATAATGTGACTGAGGAGCTAAATTTTTAATTTTATTCCATTTTAATTAATTTAGCTTTAAATAATTGTATGTGGTGAGTGACTCTTGTATTTGGAATATAAAGCTCTTAACTCTTAAAGCTCTTAAAGGAATTAAATTCCTTTAATAGTCATGACAACCCTATGGATTGGGTAGAGTTATAGATGAGGAAGTCAAGTTTCTGAGAGGGTAAGTAACTTGCCCAAAATGGCACAGCTAGTATCGGGCCTTAAAGGTCAGATCCCTCGGTAGTTGGTTTCAGGGGTTGTCATGGCAGTCCCACAGTCAAAGGGCCAAGGTGACATGGCTGTGTTCTTGCTGCAAGGTAAGCTGAGAAAATGAATACCTGGTTCCTACCCCAGTGAGGTGTCACCATAAGGTGGGAAAGTCACTGGGAAGGTGTCAGAAGGTTCCCATAAGGCTGCTCAGCCCCTGCAGCATACACTGTTCTTCCAGACTTCGGTTTGCAAACAAGTGTCAACAGCAACAGAATGCTTCCTGCTAACACTGCCACTGCAAAAAGCGAAAAACACGCTTCCTTTTTCCCCAGAAGGGGAAGGTCCAACATCAGTGACTGCTCCAAGTCTAGGATGTGTGAGCCACGATCATTACTTCTGTCACTGTTCCGTTATGGCGCTTTGTAACCAGTGAGCCTCCAATCACTTTTTTTTTTCATTCATTTTTATTGTTAGACTTATTGGGGTGACATCTGTTAGCAAGGATTACATAGGGTTCAGGCATACAATTCTACAGTGCATTGTCAATTTGTTGTGTAATAAGTTCACCACCTATTGTGACTTCTCTTTCCATCACCTTATATTTAGCTTGCCCCCCTCCTCTCCCACCCCCTCTCCTTTCTCCCCTCCCTGTCCCACTCGTCCCCAAATAAACATTAAACTGTTGATTGTGTCCATGGATTGTTTCTTCATTTCTTTTTTCTTTGCTTTCAGTTTTATATTCCACATATGATTGAAGTCATATAGTTCTTTGTTTTTTCTGTCTGGCTTATTTCACTAAGCATGATGATCTCCAGGTCCATCCATGTTGTTGCAAATGGCAATATTTCACCTTTTCTTATAGCTGAGTAATATTCCATTGTGTATATTCCAATCACTTTTTATAAAATATTAGGAGACAGGGAAAGGGACATGTTAGTTAAAAACATAAATACGTCCATGTCAAACCAAGGAAGAAACGTGAGTGGGTACTTCAGTCTTAGCTTTTGCTGTTGGCCCTGAACAGAGCTGGCACTTTTAACTCCCTTTCCCACCATGCATTTCCTGTTCCCTGTGCTCTCCGCCAGCTCTGAGCCGAAGCAGGTGTATCTGAGGATAACACCTAGGCTTTCATTCCTGAGGTGGCTGTGTCCTTAAGGTCCTATCCTAGGCAGTTGTCTCTGACCCCCATAATGGTTCACCAGCAGACATGGCAAAGCCAGGAGGCACTCCTGGTTCCAGACACACACTTCCCTTTCCTCACTCTGTAGTAGCAGTCCTACCTGCCTGTGATAATAAGGATTCATTGTCCCAACCAGTTCTGTAACCTCACTTTTGTCTGTCTGTTCAGTGTCATGAGAAGCTCAAAACTGTCAGGTTGCAGTTTAACCCTTTTGCTGTGACGTTCTGACATACCCAAATGAATATTTCCATCCGCTGACTGTGGTGTTTGAGTGCACCCCATGAGCTAAAAAAAAAAAACAAAACAAAAAACCGATGTACATTTTTTTCTCTATTTTTGTGTTTTTTTTAAGAATGAAAAATAATAGGAAATTTGTATACTTTAATGTAATAATTTAAGAAAAATGTACCACTTTAACTGTATTTACTTAAAAATATAAATACTGTAACTATTGTAAAATTGTTATTCAGTTGAAACTGTTTCAAGGACTTTTCTTCATTTACAAGATTTTTAAATACGTTTTCCTGTGGCTTGCACTGTCAACAACAAAGATGTTTTGTATGCTGCATTGTGTAACATTTTGTAATAAATTTATGTCATCAATGCCATTAGATTCTAATTTATCTATACTTTGAGTATTTTTTGCTAAGATTCAATGTAATGGTAAATTTATTACCATATAACAAAAATTTCAAATAAAAATAATATCATTTCTATACAGAGCAGTTCAAAATATTATTATTAAATGGATAAAATAGTCAAAATTTCAACTTTTTATTTTTTGTGGCTTTTTGACACATTTTGAAAAAATAAACTTGAAGTCAGTTCACACAGTGAAAGGGTTAAGCTTCCAAATCAGTGGAGTCATTGTTTGTTGAGTCCTGTTAGTGAAATCACTCTTGTCTTCCCTAGAGAGACTGTTGAACCAGAAGAACTAGAGTTGCAGCCATGGGGGGAATATGCAAGTTGGTTTTTGGGCACGATGAGAGGGAGGAGGAGATGTGTAGCTAATTCTGTTCTCTTTCTGTCCCTTGGTTCCTAGGCCCATGTGTTCTGGTGTCTAACCTCATGAGGTGGTGGTGTCTAACCTCATGAGGTGGTGTCTCTCAGGTAGCTCTGGAATTGAATCCTCAGTAGACAGTATAACATTCTGAAAGATCATCTTTCTGGATAATGGGGTGCTTGGTAAGACCAGTAAATCCTGCTAGCATCAACCCATTACTGTACTTTTTCTTCAGCAAAGCCGTGGGTGAGACAGCATGATGATGAATAAGGCCTTAATTAATAGTAATTCTGTGGATGACAGAGGCATGGTGGACTGGAAAGGCAATTTCAAATTTGGAATAAGTACCTTTTTATTGAAGACCTAATAAATGACTGCTAAAGGTTGAGGATATGTATGCCTGAAATCAAGTATGCTTCCATAAAATTAAGATGGGGTATGAAAGTTCATTCTCAGTTGTTATTTGGAAGCACATGCAAAGCAAAATGAAGTTGAAAGGGGGTTTAAATGAGTTGAAACCATCTGCCACTGACTCATTGTGACCTTGGCAAGACGCTTGACTACTGTGAGCTGCTCATACCTCACATCTGTAAAATTGGGGCGATGATTCTTGTGTATGTAAGGCTTTGAACCACTCAGATGAAAGGTGCTTTACAGGTGCAAAGTGTTAATAACAACAGTCGTAATTCTCACCTCCCCTTCTCTCAGTATGACCTGCGTTTAAATTGAACACTGCTTTTAAAAGAATTGCCCGTGAAATGATGTCCTCAGTATTTACACTGGGACGTGCTCTCCTAGCATCTGATCTGTTTCTTTCCCAGCACTCATCGCAGTTGGTGGTAGTGTATTTGTTTGACTGTTTGAGTAATATTTGTTTCCTCCACCAGATTTCCAAACTCCAAGAGAACAACAGGGACTGGGTTAGTCTGTTTACTTCACATCTCCAATGCCTAGCACAGTGCCTGTGTGCCGGGCATTCAGTAAATATTTATTGAATGGATGGATAAATAAATAATGATCATGTCTATGAATTTTGCCAAAACAAGAAGAAAAAAAAACCCCAGAGAGGCAAAACCAGCAGTTTGTCATCCCCCCAACATGGGAGCCCTGATGCTATATTCTGTGTAAATAAGTGATTCCTGTTGGTCATAATCTCATCGTGGGAATGGTGCCATGAGAAATTTATTGGAATAATTTTCAACAGCATAAATGTTTAGTAACAGATGCACATAGATGGCAGATTGCCTCATTTAACTGCCATCTGTTAGACAACTGGCTATTCTGACAGGACTGGTCCCTTAGAGCTCCACCAATAGCACTCTCACACAAGTTTCTGTTTATTCATTTTCCAGTTTTTTTCTGAAAGGTTTGAAGAAGGAAAGATGTTTCCATGTCTGCTTGGCCACTGCTCAATCATGGTGTTATTACAACACCTTGGCAAACTCTGAAGTCCATTCGATATGTAGTAATGCTCAACGAGGAAGTATTCTCTCTTAAGTGTTTTGTCCGAAGTCAAACTAAATAATGGCACTAGGAAACTCACTCAACTACAAATCACTGGGTCCAACAGAGTTCAGTGCAGATTGTGCAATGGACAACAGAAACTGGCATGAGATGAAAGGCATAATCCATCCTGGTCATCATTAGGATGTGGGATTTTTTTTTTTTTTTAAACAGGGCAAAGGCAGTGCAGTAAATTCTGTAGAAAATGTAATGTGTCTCCATATGTACATGCAGTTAGATTATAGTCAGTGAAAGCATAATGATTCTTAGCCTGGACATGCCTTTCAATAAAAACTTGACCAAGCTTTTTTGCTGTGTAAAGGTGGAGACAGTGTTGGCCTCTATAAATTTACCCTGTGTGTGACTTAGTTGGGTTGGTGACGTGTCATAGATCTGGGCCAGCTTCCACAAATGTCTCAGTGCTTAGCTTAATGCCTGGTACCCAGTTGGGACTCACTAAATATTTGTTGAGTTAATGTCCTAAGACTAACAGAGGCAATTCCTTCTGGGTTCCCAGCGTGAAAGCAGGTCCCCGTAGCCTTAAATCAAGCTGATTTAGAACTTGGAATACTCAATGTACTGAGCAGACTAAAAAGCAAATTGCTTATCGCTTACCATGTACCCATAATACATTTCTAAAGGCTATGTGATCTCCAAAATATAAATCATTAGGTATATGTTATTTTGGTAGCCAGACATCAACAGTGGCTGTTTAGGAGAGAGCAAATCCATCTGCGTCTTGGTTCAGTTACAAGAATGACTAATTTTATACTAGATCTCACATGATTCAAACGTGTGTGAATGACTCAGTCCATTAATATCCTTAGCTCCTGTGATTTCCCCTCCCTGTGAGATGATGGCTGTAAGGCAATAATGATAATTGGAGGAGGAGCCCTTGACTTTGCCCCATGGCAATAAAATGACACACTTTGAGTAATTGTATATGTATACAATCTTGTTGGAAAGAAACGATCATATAAATATTTTAAATTTTTAGGTCAAAACATGTTGAAAATAATGTGTAGTTTCACTGTGGGTAAGGAGGGAGTGCTGCCTTTTGCTTCTGGCTTTCTCTTCTTGCCTGAAACAACCAGGCTTGGTCACAAAAACAGAGCCCCCAGAGGCCTGAGTTGTTGACACTCAGCTCATTGATTACATTCCCCTGGCTGACGTAAGAGAATATAATGCAGTCACAGTAGTGTTGGGTTCCGATTAAATGTAGCTAAACATTTACAAGTGATTTTGAGATGAAACTGAGCAGTTGGAGAATCCATGGAACTTTTGGGGATTTGTGTGTGCTTTTTTCCAATCATTGCTCCATCTTTTTGAAACAATTCATTAAACAAAGATCTGGATATGTTGGAGTCAGCAGTTCATTATAGCTCTGCTCTTGCCAAAGTCCCCAGTGACCCACACTGAGTCCAATGGACACTTCTCAGTGCTTATTAGCTTGACTTCTCTGCAATATTTGACAGGTCTTGAAATTTCTTCCTAGACTTTTGGGACACTGTCTGTTGGTTGTCTTCTTCACTCTTGTACGTTTTCTTTTTGGACTCTTCTAGCTGCTCCATAAATGTGGTCTTCTCCAGAGTTCTATCCTTGGTCCTTTTCTAGTTTCTATATATTCAATCTCCATTGGAATCCATTGATGTACTGATACCCTCCATGTGGGTGTCCACGTTAGTCTGCTGAGCTGCAGATCAGTGTGTCTGTGCACCCTGGAGGAAAATATCCAGCCATGTCTCCATATGAAAAATAGATGCATTGATGGCTGGGGGTTTTTCTGGAAAACCCTCGTATGTAATGATAGCAGCAGCAGCAGCAGCAGCTATCCATTATTGGGTGCTCTCTGACAGCTCAGTGCTTTATCGCTTCATTTCAGCTCTTCCAGTAACGTTGTGAAGTAAATGCTTATTGTTTTCTATTTACAAGTGAGGAAACTAAGATGCATGTAGTAAGAGCCTCGGATTAGCATATTAAATGCAATCCTTTACTCACCCCTCTGTCCCCCACACCCCCATCTGTCTTGCTTAAAAGGACCACGTTTCATCCCTAAAGTAGAAGCCTGAGAACTGCACCAGATCACTCCAATATTGTGGATCACAAAAGTACTTTTATTTTTATGCCCAAAATATGTTGTTTGCATTAAACAACTTTCAGATTTATGGCCTTCAGGTTGATGGGTGGTTGAACTATACATTGTTTTAAAAACCAGAACATCTCACAGAAATCTAGATTTCTAACTCTTTAAAAACAGGGCTTGCTTTCCCACGAGGCAGCCGTCAGCTGAAGGTGTGGAGCAGCTTCCTCTCACCTGGGGCTCGTACAGCCTGTTCCAGACCACACTCACCACTTCCTGTTGTCCTGCACTTCTGGAGGTCTCTGATCCTGCTCGCCCAGCCCTGTGGGCACTCACCATGACACCTGGCCAAGAATGTTATCCTGCTTTCCCAGCTGGGCATCTTCTTCCTTCTCTAGTTTTTGCCCTAGTACTTGAATGATTTTCTCAAATGAAATCTGTTACTTGCTTTGTCTTCGTGTTTTTGATTTATGTTTCCCCATTGGCTCCGTCTTCTCAGCCCACAAACATGTTGGGAGGAGAAGAATAAAAAATTTTTTTAAACTTTTTTTGGGGGTTGGGGCGGGGGGTAGTTCCCTGGCTGGGAATCGAACCCAGGCCACAGCGTTGAGAGCGCCGAAGCCTAGCCACTACGCCACCAGGGAACTCCCCCCCCAAATTTTTTAAATATCTACTGTAGATGTTATTTAATTGAATAATTGTGATTTAATTGAATCTTCACAGCATTGAAGTAGGCATTCCTGATTCCTAATTAGAGGTGAGAGACCAACAAGGCCTAGAAGGGCTATCCTAAGACCCAGGCCTAGGGAAGACCGAGACCTGTTTGATCCCAAGGTCCATGTTCTTTCTCCTCCATCATATCAACTTCAGTTCAAGCCACCTTGACCCTCTGTGCAAATGCACAGGTCTCTTTAGCTCTCTTTCGCATCGTCTCCTTCCTCTCTCTCTCCTTCCTTCACCACCAACTTTAGTCCCTTGTTCACACAGAACTCCCTGAACCCTTTTTCAGCATCATTCGGCCTCCTGTAATTCACTCGTTGGCCAGCACCATGTGAGCACCTGCTGTTTGGACAGGCAGCACCCTACATACCCCCCCAGAGCACTAATCCTCGACTGAGAGCAGCTTCACAGGCTGGTTGCTTGAGACACATCAGTAGCTCCGGTGCCTCGTACTTAAATCCAGCAGTCTTTACACCTCAACTACTTCAGTCCTCTGGTATCATTTTTCCCAAAGGACAGGTATCTCTCTGAAGGACAGTTATCTTTTCCAAAAGGAAGTTCTGTGACGTTCCTCACTGCTGGTTTTCTTCTTTGCTTGTTCGGGAGTCCCTTTTTCATCTCTCTTCTTTCTTTCCCCATGCTCTCATTTTATTTTATTTTATTTTATTTATTATTGTTAGATTTATTGAGTTGACACTGGTTAGTAAAAATTACATAGGTTCCAGGTGTACAATTCTACAGTGCATCGTCTCTGTGTTGTGTTGTGTGTTCATCTCCCAAAGTCAGTTCTCTGTCCATCACCACCCAAGCCCTCATTTTAAATGTCTTTCCAGCTGCTTACTAGATCTCTCCCCTCCGATGGTATACAGACATTCAGGATTGCCCTCTTATTTCCCAGGAAAATGTTATTTAACTAGCTGCTCCTATTAAATACTGAATATCAACCTCGGTCTTCCTCTCACAGAAAGACTCAGCCTTTCTGCTTCAAAAATAGCATTTATAATTTGACCGGATTGCCAGTCCTTCTGCCATTAGTTAACACACAGCAATAACTTCCCTCTCGCCCGCTGTCTGTAGTGCATCTTAGGCGCTTTAACTATAGTAATCATTTTAAAACATTCTCATGGTATTACCACTTTACTCCTTAAAATCTTTCACTGTCTTTTCAGCTGCCTCTCAGGGTCAGGTCTCACTTCCGGAAGCCGGCTCCCAAAGCTTTTTACGACCTGATCCCAATAGACTTCTCTGGTCTTCCCTCCTTTTTAG
The DNA here is from genome assembly GCA_004026885.1 of Lyroderma lyra. Lineage (NCBI taxonomy): Eukaryota > Metazoa > Chordata > Mammalia > Chiroptera > Megadermatidae > Lyroderma > Lyroderma lyra. The sequence goes on from PVJL010004804.1 coordinate 14,110, forward strand.
CCTCAGTGCTTAAGCACATAGAGCGCACTCACTGCATACTGGGTGGTCAGTGGGTGGTGCATGAAAACCTGACTTTTTCTCTCCCAAAGGCTGCATTAAATTCGCATGATGTAAGCACGGTGTCTGCTAAGTTTACTTCTTAGTAGTTTCTGTCATCTTTAAATTATAATGGTATAAAAATTAATAATCCGTGACCTGTTATAAAAATTCATTAACCCAGTGTATGTGCTAAATTGTGTTGACCCAAAATTTCATGTTGAAGTTCCAATCCCCAGCACTTCAGAAGGAGACTGTCTTAAGAGACAGGGTTTTTAAAGAGGTAATTCAGTTTAAATGAAGTTCTTGGGGTGAGCCCTACTCCAGTATAACTGGTGTCCTTGTAAGAAGGGGGGATTTAGACATAGACAGTACAGAATGAAGGAAGACCATGTGACCTCATAGGGAGGAAACGGCCATCTGCAGTCCCAAGGAGGGGGGCCTCAGAAATAAGCAATCTTGCTATCACCTAAGTCTCAGACTTCTAGCCTCCAGATCAGTGAGAAAATAAATTCCATCGTTTAAGCCACCCAGTCTGTGATGCTTTGTTATGAGAGCCTCGGTAAACTATTACACCTCGTGCCTTTAAATTCACTGAGGTGTTAAGTCTTGTGTCTAGGGACTTGATCCTTAGGAAAGGAATGAACGAGGGTCTAATAGATCCTCTCCCCTCATCTCAGAATTCTTTGAGGTATTTTAGATTTGTTCTAGGAAAAGGTGGCCATCCTTCCCCCGTTTCAGACTAGATAACACTTACGGTCATCTGCCCACTGAGTGGCTATTTTCCTTTCCCTTTTGGGATAATGTATCTGTTCCTCTTGAAGACACAAACAAAGCAATCCCCATTTACTGCATCAATTTAAACAGACGATGAATTTGACATTTTCCAGGCTTTCATCTTGATAGTTAAGAGTACAGTTAAATTCTTTTTGCAATGGATAGCTATGCTAACTGCAGCATCAGATTTCCAGAAGCCACGAATTTATATGCTTTACAGCAGTTCTCTTGAGGTTCTGGCTGTGGGAACAAAAGTACTCTGAATCACTAAATTTGGTTTATTCGGATTTTCCTAGTCATATTTCGGGTCACTGTGTTGTCAGCCTCAAAATGCCTGTTCTGCCCACCACTGTTTTTCTATGTTATAACTCCTCAGCAGTGGTTGTGTTTGAACTGGGGAAATTTAAGTATGTTGAATGGAAGCTTTGTTGGAAAAGAACATTTGCATTTACTGATCATCTGCTCAAAGCAGATCTTTTCTGATCACCCCAGATTAAATAATAATTTCAAACTCACTAAAGACTTGAGAAGGTTCATCTGTATGCCTGCCTTAATAATGCCGTTAGCATCTCAGGTGGATGCGAGTCAATTTTATTTTATAAATCCAGAAAGACTGTAATTCTCTAGGAACTCATTTATTTTCTGTATCAACTCTGAACTTTCATGTTTTGATCTTGAACTTGTTTCACCTCGTTCTATCCAGTGTTATGATCGGGGATAGCTAGTTGCCATGTATAATATAAATAGCTCTTATGCTTGAGACACAAGGCATTATTAAATTGCCTATTACCTTCTCTTCTCCAGCCTGAGCTTTATTGGTTCTTTGGCCTTACAGGCCTTATTTTAAGTTTTTAATTATGTGTAAGACTTGTCCTTAAAGCTTCTCTGTGTTTTTCACAACTCTCCTCTTTGATGGGAAACCAGCACTGGTGGGGTTTCATCATTCCAGTGAGAACACAGTCAGTTCTTCACCCTACTAGAAATACAAATTCAGGCATTTGGGTTTTATGCTTAATTTTCATTTTTGATTTAGCTAATAAAATGCAAAGCAGTTAAGCAAAAGAAGACAATATCCTTCTTTTTTCCATGATGAAGGGTAATCTAAGCAGATAAATTGCACATAATCTTTTGACTTCACATGTATTGATACTCAGATTTGGAGAGATCAGAAATATATCCCATAGACCTGAACCAAAACCAAGAATTTTTCCTATCTATCTTATAGTCTTGGCATTGCCTCTAACTGGATGGTAGTAAATAAGTCATTTAACTTCTTTTTATAACATTTCATTTATTTATGAAACTGGAAAGGTGGATATCAAGATTATATGATCTCTAGTTGTCTTCCAGTTCAGAAATTGTATTGTATATTCTACTACTAATAATAATAGTTGATAAATTATGGGTTTTAGTGGGTACGTATGTTTGGAGCAAAAAGATTAATTCATTTGAAATACATTGAGTACATATAGATTGAGTAGTATGTACTACGTGCTGGGTGCTATGATAAATCAGACATCTTTTAAAGAATTTACATTTTATTAGGGGAAAGAAACATATAAAAATAGTGCCATTGAGTATCATTGGGGCTGTGGAAGAAAGGCATATTGGACCAGGGAGTTTGGTGAATTTCGCTTGGTGGCAGGAGTATCAGGAAAAGGCCAGTGATCAGAAGGACCAATACGAAGGCCTGAAGAAGTGCAGTTGCATGAGGTGGTGGGTCAGCAGCTTGATTACAGTGGCCAAAGTGTGAGCACAAGGAAGTAGTGTCAGTGGCTGGATATGATTCCATTCCCCAAGGAGCTGGACTATAAAGGGAAAGTTGCTAAGGTGGGTGGGAAGGGACTCAAGAGGTTGGTTGTTTTTAAACATGGGAGTAAAGAGCCAATTTAAAGGTTTTGGAGGAAAGAGCTTAGAGAGAGGGCAAATGGATTCTGAAGGAGATGAAGAAGGTGGGATCAAGAACAAACTTAAACACAAGGTTGAAGATGGATAGAGGGACAGCTAGATGAATAGAGATGTGATAAAGCAAGCAACCAAATGTGAATGGTGGCATCTAGGAGGTAGATGAATGGTAAAATAACAACTTTTTCAACTTTTCCACGTGTTTCAAAATTTTATAATGAAATATTGGGAGGAAAAAGAAGAATGTAGATTAAGAGTTTAGCTCTGAAACAAATGGGGGCACTTATTCCACATTGTAGCAGCAGATGGTAAGTTCGAGGTTCAAGTCTCAACTTGTTTTGTGAAGTAGGAGCCACTGTCACCCACTGAGGTGGACAGTCAGAGCCGAGGAGGGCAGGCTGGATTCACCATGTGAGGAGTAGGAGAGTGGTCTGCGCAGTCCAGGGTTAAGGGAAGACGTGGTGATGCTTAGTTCCTGGGGAAGTGCGAGACACAGGCGGTGGGCTGGTGTGAAATTTTTGTCCAGTAGTTGTCAGGAGACAGCAAGTGAGTAGGACATCGAGGGGCTAATTGAACAAAGTGATGAGTGGGTGGGATGAATGATCGCTCCCATGTTTACCAGCAGTCAGCGCTGGACCCAGGCCCAAGCTCTTTGGTTCTCTGGCCAGGGATTCTGTTTTCTCCCTTATATATTCTTATTTGAATGAAATGAAATAAAAATCATTACAAAACGGTGTTGTTGTTAAACATTTAACTAAGATAATTTTGTTTTCTTCCTCAGGTAAAAGAAGAGCGTCCCGAGAAAATACCAGACCTAAAATTATTAGTGGAGAAGAAATTTTTGGCTTTGCAGAATAAAAATTCTGATGCTGACTTTCAAAATAATGAAAAATTTGTACAGTTTAAACAACAGCTGAAAGAATTAAAGAAGCAATGTAAGTCAGCATGCTTTGCTTTGCTTTGGCTTTTGGAAATTAGGGAACTGACTTGATGAACAGTCTCAGAAAGTTGATTATATATAAAGTTTGCTTATCTGCTTGGCTTGATCCTCTAAGTGGCTTTTTATTGTGGTTGCAATTCTGTGTTTTGTCTGACTTTTGGTTCTGAAAGCCAACAGTTTCCACAAAGTGCTAAGAAAATTCCCCACCAGCTACAGAAATGTACCATGTGTTATTCCCGTGCTGGGGAGGGGAATTGGGAAAATAAAATAAAACTGAAAACTGTTTTATTGAAAGAATGCAGGTGTTTTTCACTTTTTAAATTGCTGTGCCAAGCTTTAACATAACCATACTTTGATTTTAGTTTTTTTCCTTTGGAATAGTAGGAACAATGTTTTCTCAGACTATATTTTTCTTCTTAAATATGGACCAAAATTCTCTTGGTATGTTCTGTCTTTTTAAAAATTTTTTATTTTTCAATTACAGCTGACATTCAAACTAATTACTTTGTATTAGTTTCAGGTGTACAGCATAATGGTTAGCATTTGCATAATTTATGAATCTATTCTATCTTTGTGGTAGTATAAAGTGCATGTGATTTTGAAACTTGTTGCCTTCCTAATCAACTTTATTATACTCAGGTTTTTTAATTTGCTAATGTAATTTTTATTTAAAAAGGAGAGGGGGAAAATGATTTATTATACAGAACATTTTTTGTAGACAGTATTTGCTAGAAATAATGTATCTTTTCTACACTGTGAAGTACCCATATCCTTATTTTTCTTCTTTTTCCATGTAATTCACCTAAGAATTTTATGTAATCTGGTAGTTTTTACCTTAGCATCATTTGGCATTCTTTCTTTTCAGCTTTTGAGTCGCTTCTGTTGCTTAAAGAATTGAATAGTGAAGCAAAAAACTTTCTTTTTTTTTTTTCACTTAAGTTTCACATCACCTTCATTTACATAGAGATGGATTAGGAAGAATGTTGCACAATAGGAGATACAAATTTATTTTATGTCCTTGTTTGTTCTTAGTCTAGGGTTTCATATTTTGAAATAGGCTTTCTTTCAAATATAAGCATTTTCTTTAAATTGATGCTGAGATCTCAGAAAGTAACTGAGGAAGCTACTTTATTTTTGTCTATTTTACACATTAGGTTTCACAATTTGGAATGTTTTGCAATCATGGTGAGAATTTTGCTTTTATTGTAGATTTAAACAGTAAGCATTTTTTTCCACATTTTAAGTCTATTTTCTGTTCTTCATTAACATCATGGCTACCAAAATCTTTCTAATGTAATTTGCATTGTTCCCCCAAATAGGTAATAATCCCCCAAACAGGTAATAACTTGCTAATGGCTTTCTGATCTTAAAGATGCTAGTGAATTTTTCAGTTTGGGTGTTGATCAAAATAGCCAAATGTGTTTTATTTTACTACTTGGAACAAATAATCACAAATTATGGCAAATTTGGCTTCCAATCATAATTCCTGATATTTTCGGTATTTTATAATACAGGTAGAAAGAAAATGTCCAGAAATAAAAACTTCTTAATCCTTTGTTATTGATTACAAAGTTATTAGTCCATCAGAGAAAACTATAAAGATTTTAAAAATCATATACTTATGTGGAAACACTTCCTAGTAAATAAAATGTAATTCAACAAAGTGACACATGTTGGAAATCATAGTAATTGTTAAGTGGTCTCTAAAATTAGAGGGGTAGGGCAGGATTCTCCAGGCTAGCAATATACATCATTTGGGTAGATAGTTAAACCTCATGACAAAGTAAATTTATACTGAAAGAAATGTGTCCTTATATAAGGTTTCCCTGTATACGGTAACACTGGAATTAAGAGAACTTTCCCTTTTATTTTTCCTAAAATATGCTTTTAAATCTCAATGAACTGGATAAGCAAAATATTAATACTCTCTCAAAGATGTGTACCCCTTACTTACAAAATATAATTTTTAGTGCATTACTATTAGCAATCTCAATTAAACTTCCACCATGCCTAGTGGATTTCATTTCTTTATATTTCGTGCTGCTCTGAGGATGCTGATTAGCACTGGACTCCCACAGTTTTTGTGGGGGCAAGTCAAAGGGAGCCAGTGAAATCTGTTTGTTTTGAGGTGTGTTCTCCTGGAGGCAAGGAATTACAATAATCCTTTTTTTTTTTTTTTTTTTTAAAGATTGGAAAATACAAAGCAAGGAGAGACACTAGCTTCAAGTTGCCTATTTCGACAAAGTAAAAGCTAAAGCTTTTTTATGGTTTCCACATATTGGAAGGGTTCTTTCATGAAAATAACCACCATGTGTTCACACACTGTATTGTGCAAGAACATAAATTGTGTGGGATTAATTTTTACCAACTCAGGATCTAATCAGAGGACTGTCATGAAGCTCTTAGGTGGGGAGAAGTCAAGATTGACATCAGGCCGTCTGTCTGGTGGGTAGAGCTAGGGCAGTGCCCACCTGCTGCTGAGGTGCCCCCGACAGGCCCCTGGGAGCCAGCTCAGCTGTACTCAGCACTCCTTCTCAGACTGGTCTCAAGATCCTGTTACCTTCTCAAAATTTTCTGAGGGCCCTAGAGAACTTTCATAGCTGTTGACATTTATCATACTAGAAATCAATACTGGGGAATTAAAAAGATATATTAATCCATTTAAAAGTCAATAATATATCTATTACATACTAACTAGCAGTATATGAAGTCTAAGTGCAGCTCAGCAAGGCAGAAATTGAGGGCATTAGACAAGAATTGGTACCTAGAAACCTTCTAAATATAAGGGCTTTGCTTTATGGTAAAAAAATAGAATTGGCTGTGAATCTGAGGTCTTTAGTATTAAAATAATCTGTAATATGAGATGTAATTTTCTTGGTACATTTCAATGTTAAGAGTAAAAGAGAGCATGCCTTTTTTTAAGTGCAGATTTGCTAACCTGAAGATGGTCACAGATTTAACAGTATGTGTAGGTTGTGTGTGAGCTTTGTACAAAATGTGATATAGAGATATTTGAATTCATGAGTGAAACTTAGAAATCAGTTTCAGTGACAGTGACATTTGTATTTGAGGTGTGTGTGTGTGTGAGAGAGAGAGAGAAAATTTACACTGTAATCTTATAATTATGTGGATTTAGAAATTAACTGTGTACCTTTCCTTTAAGTGGCTCAATCTAGATCTTAAAACTGAAAATAAGGAGTGGCCAGTCTGTTCAGTCAGGGATCCCATTAAATAGGGAGTTCCTCAGGAACATTAAATACTTTCACTTGACCATTCCTAGTGGGTTGCTTTTCCCTTTCCTTCAGCATCTATTCAAAACCACAGCATAGTTCCACGAGGGCAGGGCCTTTTATGCTATGTTTACTGCTATATTCCTTGAACTCCTCCAGTATGAGGACTAAGCCCATAGTACCTATAGCCCAGCTCCTTGATGGTCACACACATGAGATCTTATGCCCTGTTTAAAGGAGGCACCTGCTGCCCGTGCCAGTCTGTTGTTTCTGTGAGTGAGCAGAAATCTGAGTGGTTTATTTGTTACTAGATTTTTAAAACACCGTGTAAACAAAACTACCAATTTGTGAACTTTGACTTTACCTTCCCATCATACCATTTTTCAGTGCCTTGTGAAGCACTTAATGAGGAATGCCAACATTAATTTGGGCAATTAATAGCAGATTATGATTTCTTCAGAGAAAAACAATTGTTATCAAGATACCCAAAAAGTGAGGTGAGAATGTACATTTCACCTCTTTTGGGAATGTAGACCTCATTACATTCGGAAATGTAAACCCACGAGTTCTGTTGAAAAGTAGATAGAGATTTTGTGGTGAGGAGCCAGGAATGGGAGCCCTGAACCCAGATGCAGCTGAACAGTGGGCTGGGTTGCAGAGAAGGTTAGCACCCTTGAAGATGAGGAAGGCTTGTGTGGGTTTTGAAACCTGGAAGGAAAGTGGTGAAGAAGAAGCACAGGTGGTGCCAAGAGGGAGGATGTTGGGCTGTGCCTAGAAATATGTTGAGTGCGTTGAAACTGGGCCTTAATCCTGAGACCCTCCAACCTGTAAATGTCTTTGTCAGAAGACCGGCTATCGAAACAATGTGTATTTCTGACCTGCCATTAACCACAGCCCAGGATCCTTTAAGGCAGGAATAATTTCTTACTCATCTCTGTATTCCTTTTGTTCCTGCCATGTGCGGGTAATGTTTACAGAACAGAATTATGCAACTGGAAAAAGAGGCAGTCTGATGATAAAATTCCTTTTCCCGTCAATCATGTGTCATCAGTAAAGAAGAAGGGAAGAGGAAGGAAATCAGCATTTCTAGGATTGGGATCTAAAATCAGCAGCAAAGGCTGACAACTTATATTGTCTTTGAAGATCATTTAAATTGCTCAAAAAAGTCACCATACATGAGTTGGTGTATGTAACGCTTTATAGTGAGATGTTGGTGTAAATATATAGTGCATATAGTAATACACAGTTCTTAGTGCTGTAGTAACATCATGCTCAGCAACTGAGTAGCTCACTTTAAGTGATTGCCTAGCCTAGAACACTGAAGCAAATTTATGAAAAATTAAGTTTTCTGGCTCTTCTGCAGGCAGTTTTATCATCTCTATGACCCTCAGTTGCTCTTCATTTTTTCCTCCATGATGTCAGTGATGCCATCACAGTTCACTTGCTGGATGACCATAAATTGTTGGGAAATGCTAAAAATCTTAAGTTTCACAACAGAGACTGACTTTTTCAGGCTGGATTGCATCCTTGGCCTCAGGGCTTTGGCTCACTGAGTGAAATTTCTGTCTGATGCAAGTGTTTTATTCTTTGTGCCTTTGCCTCTCTCCCTCTCCCTCTTCTCTGAGTCAGTATCTATCTGTCTTTTCTGGCTCTTTCTTCCCTTCTGCCTTCTCTGTGTTTCCCACCCCACCTGGCTTCTCTGTTCCCTGTGTCTTTGTTTCCATCAGTGAAGCTGCATGGTACCATTCCCACCATAATGAGGAAACTGCTTCAGAGAAGGGATACGTCCATGGTTCCCAAGTTGGTCGCCGTGGAACCAGAAGACGGGCGATGCCAGGCTAGAGAGAAGGCTCAGGGATTGTTGTGACAGGCCGCCCTCTTCTGTCTCAAAAAGCTGTTCCTTCCCAGAAATGTTTACATTTTAAAGCAGATTGGGGGACCATATAAACAACTGAGTAAATGAAGAGAAAAAGATTAATTCAAGTTAGACTGGCTCTGTCATGTTGGAATTTTAGTTAAGGCCTTTAGCTATCTGGAAGCTCTTTGGTAGTGAGAAGTTAGCTTTCCTGCATGCCCTTTACAGTGAACAGTGAAGAAGTCCATGTACTCAGTCTTCGCCTTACATCTGCCCTAGTCCCTTTGGAAAGTAGTAATAATGAAAGGAATTGCCAGGCTTTGTATCATGTCTAGTACATATGGTACTTGATGAATGCTTGTTGAATTAATGAGTAAGTCCTGGCATTGTTTGTTTGAGCGCCCACCTATGCACAGGGGCTGGTCCTTACATCCTTTGCATGTGCTATTGTCGATTACTCACAGCTCTTCAGGGTAACTGAACCCATCGTATAGACTAGAGAATATGTGGTGAGAGGTGATACGACATCCCTGGATCCTGCGTGCTGAAATTCTGTCCCGTTTGGGTAACGCCCAAGCTCCTGTCGTTTTTCTTCATATCCTTGTAGACACTCCCATGTGGACTTCCTTTCACATCTTGAAAAACTGATTTGTCATTGAATCTGGAGTAGTGAACAGTTTGTTTCGGTCTCCCATAGATCTGCATTGACGTACTCCAGTGACACTGAGGAGGCCTGCTTCACCCGGCCGAGATCAGGGAGTAGGAATTATATCAGACATTATTTAGTCGTTCGTGTGTGCTTCATCTCACCTCCAAAGGAGCCCCTAGGAAAACACGTAGTTGTAGTCTTGTTTTATAGATAATGAAGTGAGACTCATAAAAGGTAAGTGGTCTGCTCAAGGTCACAGAGTAAGTTACAGAGGGAAATTTAAAACTGGGTCCTGCTTTTCCAGATCACATGGTTTTGGCAATACCAGTGAACAGTGCCTAGCATGTCATTTCTGGTGTGCATAGTTGCTATGTTATGGCAGAAAGCAGTAGGATATTCATTGCACCGCAGGTCTAGCACAAATTCCATGAAATTTATTTCAAACATGACAGCAGTAATCCCATGCACACATGTCATCTCTCTTAATGTTCGTGGCATCCACGTGTGGGAGGGGGACGCATGAGAAAGGTAGGTTCTGTTTTTAGCATACTGAGCTTCGGAGGTGACATATTTGCCCAGTGTCTCACAGTCAGGAGGTCACGAGGATAGCAGATCTGTTTCCGAGGAAAGGGGAGGCTTTAGAATGAAAGCTGGCTATAATTAAAGTTATTAGGAAAAAAAGATTCAGTTATCAAGGGAGAAATGAGTCAGCAGCAGGTTTAAACACAAACTGTGACCTATGGGTGTTTGTCCCATGGTGGCTCATTCGGAGCCAGCGTGATGCCATCTGGCCACAGAAAGCAGCCTGACCCTAGAATAGGAAGACCGAATAGTCAAGCGCCCTGGGGACGAGGGACATCGTACTTAGGGAAATCATTATTTTGCCAAGTTATTCATTTCTGAGGTCAGAATGATTTAAGTTTTATAATTGTTATATATATATATATATATATATATATATATATATATATATATATATATATATATATATATATATATATAAAAAATGAGGGCCCCTTGCTAGTTTGACACCTCCCCTCATTTCCAGTCCCTGGCAACCACTGTTTTGTTTTCTCCATAGTTTTAACTTTTCTAGAACATTGCGTACTTGGAATCAGACAGCATGTGGCCTTTTAAGTGGCTTCTTTCCCTGAGCAGAATGCATTTGAGGTGCAGCCATAGTGTCATTACAGTCATCGGCCTGTTGTGTTGTGCTGTCGCGTCATATCCCATCCTGTGGATAATCTGTCTGGTCACCAGTTGAAGGGCATTTCAGTATTTTCCAGCTCGGGGCCATTATGAATAAAGCTGTTATAATGGTCATGTACAGCTGTTTATGTGAACGTAAATTTTAATTTCTCCTGGATAAATATCCGGCACTGGGATTGCTGGCTTATGTGGTCAGTTTATGTTTAACTTATAAGAAACCGACAGCCTGGTTGCCCTGTGGCATGCTGTTTGGCATTTGTATCCATAGTGCAAGAGAGTGGTAGGTGCTGTGCACGCTCGCCATCACTTGGGTGTTTTGGGTTTGTTTTTAATTTTAGCCATTCCAGTAAGTATGCCGCAGTGTCTCACTGTGGGTTTAACTTACGTTTTCCTAATGACCAATGATGTTGAGCATGAAGTTTCTTTATTATATTTAAATTTTTCATATAATGCTCAGGTTTTTCTATTCATGCATCTCCTACACTTATTACTTAATTCATTCAGTAAACATTATAGATGGTCTGCAACAGTGGTTCTCAAAGTGTGGTTCCCACACCCAGCAGTGCTCACCTAGAAACTTACTGAAAGTGCAGAGTTTCAGGTGCTACCGAGACTTACCAAGTCTGAAACTCTGGGGGTGGGGCTGAATTTCAGCAAGCCCTCAGGGGATTCTCTTGTACCAGAGTTTGAGAACCATTGGTTTACAGTAGCGGCACTCCCTCATCACTGTGAGTGAACCTTAAAAACAAAATCAGAGCTCCATCCCCAACCCCCAGAAATTCGGACTTAGCTGGTGTCTGGTGAGGGTCTAGGCATTATTTTTAAGTTCCTCAGGTCATTGTTAATGTACAGTCAGGGTTGGAAACAACTAATGGACTAAAGGTTGTTTAGCTAAGCACTCTAGAGGAGAAAATCTACCTTCCCACTCTAGATCTCATGAAGCTGATTATCCAAGAGGGAAGACCCACATGATATAGCATGGTTGTAGGCACACATTACTCAGTAATTACCTAAAGAATGAAATTGTGCTTGGTGTCCTAGGTTTGAATATAGATTAACTTCATTCTCCTATGTCTGAGAGCCTCTTTTTTATATCCCACGTTGTACCTAGCATGCATGCATGCATGCATTCGTTCAACAAGTGTTTATTAAGTATGCTGGGAATATGGGAGAGAATGAAATAGACAAGTTCTTCTGCTCAAGGAGCTTATTACTTTCTGAACTCTAGCATCTAGGTAGCATCTATGCACTCACTTTACCTTCCTTAGGGGAAATGAGGTACATTTCTTTTTTTTTTTTTTTGGTATGTGGATAGTTCCCTGGCCGGGAATCGAACTTAGGCCGCAGCGCTGACAGCGCCAGCAACGAAGCCTTAAGCCACTACACCACCAGGGAACCCCCAAGGTACATTTCTTAATAGTTCTAGCTACTAAGGTGTCTACTCATTTGCATAACTGATAGCCTTGATAATAGTCATATTTGTGTATTTGTTATACTCAAGTATTGTCCTTCAGATTTATACATTTTATATTAAAATGTAACCCTATTTTTTTGATAACTGTTTAAACTTATTTATTTAATCACCTAGGTATATTGATAACAGTATTAAGGATAGAGACTGTCCAAGCCATGGAAAGACCTTGGAATTTGGAACCAGAAAGTCTAAGTTCAGATTCTGGCTCAAGCAAGTAATAATGTGTGCGTGTGTGTGTGTGTGTGTGTGTGTGTGTGGTTTTTGTTTTTGTTTGTTTTTTTTTTGTTTTTATCAAATCAATGGAATTTTACTTTTCTGTAAAGTATGGGTAATATAATAGTAATAATAATAATAATAATAATAATAATAATGCTACCTGACCCACAAAGTTAAGGATTAAATCAGATAGTTAAAAACAAAAAGTGAAAGTGTTTTATAAACTGTAGTATATTTGCCAAGTATTAGTTACCTAATCTTTTTTAGCTTGCTTAAAGGCATTTACTTTAATCATTTTTACTTCAAAGAACATACATTTTATAAGTTATTAGCAGTTGGCATAAATTCTCAAGTGCAAGGAAACAAGCCAAGAATGTTTTGTATTTTTAAAACATTAAGGGATATTTTAGTGAAGGATAAACTGTTACTAGACTATCCAGTAGGTAAGAAATGTTCTCTCATGGATGGGGTGTGACCCAAAAATGTTGATATAAACTAATCATTTCTCAGTACACTATTGGTTTGGGTAACCTTTTCCTGATAGGGAAGCAGAGAGAGAGGCGTCAGGAACAGAGCGTTCACATAATGACCCATCCTGCATGTGGTAAAATAGGTTTATTAGGAGCAGATGTGATGGACCTGTATTTATCACCAGGCACTGTTTGGGCCTCTAACATATTAGGGATTCTTTTATAGATACACACTGGATGTAATTGGAGAGACCCAGCTCTGCTGTTTCAGCCCAGCTCTTTAGTTAGATTTTTATTTTTCTAATCACCTGATGACTTATTTGAAATTAAGTGTTTTTAGTGAACAAGCACCTCCCATATGCAGAGCAGCGTGCTAGGCACAAGGAGCGTAGGCAAGTAATTCATATCTTGGGAATGAGAGAAAAAGTAAACTGGTCGCTTCAGATTGCAAGGTCTTAGAACATGCCGTGCAAAATGTGGGGAAGAAATGAGAGTATGGCGTGGGGTTGAGGAAGGGTGTTGAGTAGAGTTTTCCAAAATAAATGTAGAGAGTTTAATTTTAAAAATAAAATAGTAAAGTCTTCGGAATTGGATGAGTTAGTCCGTTTTCTTTACTGTGGGGTTCCTTAGTCTTCATTATGGAGTCTGCATTTGGTTAGGATTTCAGTTCAGTGAGAGCAGGTACTTGTGTGCTTTGATTGAGGCTGTTGGCCGTGCCTGGGATAGCAGCACCTGGCCTGGAACCAGTGCTGCATGTGTATTTGAGGAACGAATGAAAGGCTGCAAATGGGGGGGGTAAGCCGGGCGTGGTGGCAAGCAGCGGTAGTCCCAGCTGCTCTGGGAAGGTCACTTGAGCCCAGGAGTTCGGGACTGCAGTGCGCCGTGCAGACCGGGTGTCCGCACCAAGTTCAGCATCAATGCGGTGACCTCCCGGAAGATGGGAGCCACCAGGTTGCCAAAGGAGAGGTGAGCCTGCCCAGGTCAGAAAAGGGGGTTAAAACCAAGTTCATGAAACCCTTTCCTCCCATGGAGCAAATAGTCCATGGCAGATGCTTTGGCACACACTAGTCCCGAGAATGAGAGGACAGGGCACTGTGTCCTCGCTTGGGCGGACCTGGGCAACAACTGTGCTCTATCTAAGTCCAAGTGTGGCTGCCAAGTGGCTGGAGGTGTTCCCAGACTGCTTGGCAGCCGTCCTTGCCCACTTTGACCATTGGGTGCTTACTGGTGGGAAGTACGTCCTTCTTCTTTCCCTAGGGGCATTCTGTGCTTTGACTTTATTTCATTTGCATAAAGCAGGACACTTACAAGTCAGACTCAGTAACTGTTCATTCCTCCCCCAACCATCAGTCTTAACCACCCCCATCTCTCCTGTGATGTGGTAGCATTGATTCCCCCTACAACCCCCAGAATATTGACAATGCTTCTTACACTTGATAGCATTATAGAGTCAAGAAAATGTAGTAGTTGCTTATTTAGGTATGTTTTCCTCTGCTTCCAAGCACGGTGGCTTTATTTTACATTTATCAAAAGCAAAAATTATTTCTGCAAGGAGATAAGTAAGAATCTTCAGCCATTTAATAAGACATGCTGTCTCATCCCATTCCTAAAAATCTTGACCAATGCCTTCTCCATTTCCTTCTCCTGTTCCCTTTGCAATTTTATCTTCAGCCTCCTATGGACTTCCTGCTTCAGACTTGCCTCCCACCAGTGTCTGCCAGCGTGACTGATCTTTCTTTCAGAGTTCAGGTCTGGTTATGGGTGTCAACCACACAATCTTTCAGAGGCTCCGCCCAGTCGTCCTGGCATGGAAGCTGTTCTGGGAGACTTCTTTTCACTTTCTCCTCACTGTCCTCTCTGGTCCTTTGATTAATGCACTTACACTTCCCCCAAATATCATGTTCTCTTTCACTTCCAGACTTTCACCCATGCTGATCTCTTCATGTGATATTCTCTTTCTCTCTCTCCACTTGGTTAGGCTTTTCTTTCTTCCTTAACACAGATATCACTGACTTCAGGGAGTCATCCCCAAGGTAGCGTAAGTGCACATCTATAATGTGGGACCTTTAAAGAAGCTTAAATTTGAGAGGCATATCCAGTAGCAAAGATTAAGAAGATTAACATGTGACACGGTTTGACAGGAAGAGGGATTTGAGACAGTTTATGTCAGCTTTGAAATATGCTTATTATTTTGTTTAATTAGTACGCAAAATGGAAACCAGCACTGACATATCCAATTCATAATCTGATGTTTGAACATGTATTAATACTGTCCTTTAAAATAAAACATTCTCTGTCTACTGCTTTTGGTGATGGTACATGCCAGCACTGACATACTATCTGAAATGTATTAACTTTCTCATCTTGACTGACTCATTTGACTTGAATAGCAAATTCCCCAATGACACCACCTCTAAAAATAGAAAGTATATTATTATGCTTTCAGAATTCCAAGCTTTGGGAAGCGGTGAGCTATTCTATATTTGCTGTGATTGCAGCTGGACTGGAGACTGGAGGTCATGGTTGGAGGAGGAGAAGAGGCCTCGAAGGAGCAGAGGGTTGGGAGAAGGCTGTTAGAATTGTAGGTTAGGAATACGAACATTGTAGTTAATCAAGTGCACCAACTGTATCTGAGGACCAAGCCTGAGATTTCATAATACCATTATAATTTAAGATAACTGTAATCAACTCAACGTTACAGGTACAGAATGTACCTGTAAAGAAGATTCTTTAAAATGTTTTCTGGTAATTATACTCTTGCGAATCAGTTGTAATAATAAAATAATGCAAATACAAAGATACTGCTTAGTAATATTCAATAGGAAAATTTGGAAACAATGAAGAGATTTACGAAAGTCATTTATCAAAACTATGAAATAGAAATTGCTTTATCATATAATGTTACATTTTAAAGCAGTGAAAGTGTTGTATGTGTGTCCTGATCACCATTATTGAGTAAGGAAATATTGTGAACCTCCAACAGAAGAGAAAAAAAAAAGGCAGAGGACACTCGAACCAGCAAATAATTCAGTTAGATCGTAGCACATGGCCGATAAGATTACAAAGGCAAATTGGGACTGATTCTGAACTTATTTGGTGCCTCAAATAGAACAGTTTAATTAGTAAGTGATGGGAACAATAAGTTTTTCATTAGGTGAGCCATCTGATTAGATTTAAATTTTAAGAATATCAGTCTGGTTGTGGTATGTCAGATAAATTGTGATGGGAAGAAGTGGCTCAGTCAAGTAAGCACCAGTGATATCCTGAAATTATAATGGGGGAATTGGAAAAGAAAATGCATGCAAGAGGTGTTGTGGACGTTAAATCTGTAGGACTTGTCAGTTCGTTTAAAACAATAATAAACAGGAGATCAAGGAGTTGAAGATGGCTCTGAGGTTTCTAGTTTGAGTAACAGGGAAAAGGTGACACCATTAAAAGTCGTAAGAGGTCTCAGGGAGGAGCTAGTCTTTAGGTGGGAGAATGACTTTCATGTCAAGCATCATGTCAGTAAGATGCTGGGTTTGGGCCTGGGTCAGTGGTTGGAGATGAGGAACGCTTTGGTGAAAGGCCATGAGAGGGAGAGAGGCTCTGCACATGCTCCCAAGTGATAGCCGCAGCTTGGGAGGCGATGGCCGTGCAAGGGGAGGAGTCTAAGCCAGGCTTACGGAGGGGAGGAAGAGGAGGAGCACTGAGGAATGGTCAGGAGGCCAGAAGGAGGACCCGGGGGCGGGGTGGGGGGTGGCGTTTGGGCCAGCCACCTTAATGTGAGAAAGAGGGTTTTTTTAGTATCACTTTTGTATTTTACTTGAATTTCCTAGTACCAATCATGCACAAACTTTTCAGTCCTAAACTGATCATTATTCATGTTTTTTATATTTCAAAATTCATAAGCTAAATTACAAAACTAATGAGGTGGGGGGGGTAGAATTAGCCACAGATTTTTTATTTTCTGTGTGTCTGGTCCTTTTTGGCAGTATAGTTTAAGAGTTTGCTCCATGTGGTACCTAAACAATGGAATGCTAAGAAAAGATGAAATACAGCTGTTTGCAACAACATAGGTGGAGCTTGATTATCAGGCTAAGAGGAAGAAGTCAGCCAGAAAAAATTGAGAACCATATGATTTCACTCATCTGTGGGATATAAAATTGTAAGCAACAAATGAACAGGACAAACAAACTAACAAAAACTCAGTCACAGACAACAGTTTAGTGCAGGCATGTCCAACCTGCCGTCCAGGACGCTTTGAATGTGGCCCAACACAAATTCTTAAAACATTCTGAGATTTTTTTGCGACTTTTTTAAAGCTTATCTGCTACCCTTAGTGTTAGTGTATTTTATGTGTGGCCCAAGACAACTCTTCTTCTGGTATGGCCCGCGGAGCCATAAGGTTGGACACCGCTGGTTTAGTGGTTACCGAAGGGTAGGAGGGGAGGAGGAGGTAGAAGAGGATGAAAGGGGTCAAATACATGGTGATGGAAGGAGATTTGACCATCCTGTAAGGAGATGTAGTGAACATACAATGCAATATACAAATAATGTCTTATAGAATCGTACACTTGAAACCAATCTAATTTAATTAACCAATGTCACTCCAATAGATTTCATTTTTAAAAAAAGCATTTGCTTCACTGCTTATTTTGACCCTCCCAAATAGGAATATTTGAAGCAATGAAGAACAGAGGTCACACCTGATTTCAAGCAAGTAACAGATTATGTAGTTAAGGAAAAAAATTCTCATGGTGCATAGGGGATAGAGATGAGGTGCAGTCGTTTATTAGGTAATGGGTTGTTTAACAAATTAGCAATTTTTATTTAGAATGTGCTTTAATCATAATTAGAATATTTTATTCCATCATAGTTAGAATTTAGGATTATTTTAAAATAAACATTTAGCAATGATTTTCATTGGCTGTGAAGTTCACTTGCTGTGCAATAGAAATTAGTGACGCCCTGTAAGGGTTCTGTTTTAAATTTAAATGGTGGTGAGTTTCCAGCTCTCCCCATTAGCCTTTGTGATGGAACAGACCACCCCCAAATCTAGTGACTTAAAACAACAACCCTCCGTCTGGCCGTGCTCCGGCCTTTGGGCTGGGTGGAGCTGGGTGATGCTTCCGCTGCTCCAGCTGGGCTCACTCACCTGTCTGATTGGCGTGGGGCCTCCTGGTCCAGGGCACCTTCAGTTGGGACAGCTTTTTCCTGCTCCATGCGGTCCCCATCCTCCAGCAGATGAGTTCAGATCTGTTCACCTAGTGGCACAAGGGAAGCGAGAGTCTCAAGAACAGAAGCAGAAAGTCTCAGCTTGGAAATTGCACAGTGTAACTTTTGCCGGACTTGATGGATCAGAGCCATCAAAAGGCAGCTCAGATTCAAGGGCTGGGGGAACAGACCCTGTCTCTTAATGGAAGGAGGTGCAAAGTATTGTGGCCAGGTTTTCAGTCTACCACAGTCTCAGTTTTTAACTACTGCACCAGCACTGGCTGTGTGTGTGTGTGTGTGTGTGTGTGTGTGTGAGAGAGAGAGAGAGAGAGAGAGAGAGCGAGATTGAGAGAGAGAGATTTTAACCCTTTTCAATATGCAACCCTCAGAAGCAAGGGGTATTTAAAGTCATCTCACTTTTTTGAGTCATCCATTTGATCAGGGACATGTTTATTCAGATACCAAAGCAACTGAAGAGGTAATTTAACATATATAAAACTAAACTACAACTGGTGTACTGTACAGTATTTGCTGACTATCTTTGAGTGGCACTTTTGTGCCTGGCATTGGGCTAGGTATTTAGGACTAGAGAAAAAGAAATGTGGCATTTCCTTTTCTTCAGGAAGTTTGTATTCTTACAGGATGGGCAAAATTTGTCAGGTATTTTTTATTACCCTGTCAAGGGCTGTAATCACAGAGAGTACACAGATGGATATGACTTAGTCCTGTGAGCAGAGCAGAGAAACAGATACTTCAAAATAAACTAATTCAAAGCAAAATCGTAAGTGCCATGAGAGAAATGTGAACAGAGTGCTATTGAATTAGAAAAAGGGTAGGAAGAGGCAAATGATAGACTGCCAGGAGGCGTGGTCCGTGTAATTATCACCTGAGAAGGGCAAGATCTTTGGAAACAGGGTGATGGCTTCATAGAGAAAATGAGTTTTGAAGGAGACTTTGAAAGAAGGGGTAGAATTTGAGTCAGTGGAGAGATGAGAATCCTCCTGAATTTAGGAGTGAGCTGTGTTTTCCCTCTAATTATTTAATTAGAGGGAGACTCTTTTAAAGTGGCAAATATTAAAGAACAAGAAGTAATACTGTAGAAAAACTCTGTTAGAAAACATGCTGGGAAGATGGTTGGCAGTTTTTGTGCATATGTGTGTGGTTTTCTTCCAGTGGTACCAGGGCTTTATTGTCTGTCATCAGACATTTGTGTCCTGTGGTTGGAAAATGGAGTCAAGAATGTTTTTTTACTTTATAAGGGAAGTGCACATTTTACTTTCATTGAGTAGTGCTCTCTTTAGTCATATTTTGATTTAAAAAATAGAAACAAGGAAATCCAAAATGAACAAAAGTAAGGAAACCCCCATTGAGTGATGTCAACTGGTACTTTCTATAAGTATGTCTGGATCTATTAATATTTAAGAGCTAAGCTGGTAGGAAGAAGTTGGGGGATTTCCTTCCCTAAATTGAAAGGTAAATTTGCTTTTCAAACTTTCTTTTCTAGTTTGTTTTGTTTAAACAATTTCAAATATTTTGAGGATGAGGATTGATTAAGATGCATTTTATTTAATGACAAACACAAACCAATTGCCAAAGTGCTCAACATGATTATATAACTCATAATAGAATATGAGAATTATAATTTTTATTTTAGTAAATCAAAGACAGTATCTCACTGTTTAAATGGCCTATATTAACATGAGTCCCATTTTCAAGTTTATCTCAGTGCCTTCCTTATGAAAGCAATGTATTTGACTAATGCTGTGTAACTTGAATGTTACCATGTGATGAATTTCTGTAGAATTCTTTGAGAGAAATTTCTGCACTATAGTTATTTTCAGTGACAGCTGTTTTGAGAATTTATAATCGTTTTTATGATTTCATTTATTTTAATAGCTGAGATGGTGTTCATTTCAAAGAGAATGGATTGCAAGGCTATTATAAATTGAAAATGAGATAATACATGAAAGCATTTTATAAACTGCAAAGTCCTGTGCGAATGAATGTAAGGTGGTCTTATTCTGAGATTGATGTTAATGCCACTAATAGCTGTGTAACTATGGATAAGTATTTAAAAAAAAACAACACTCTGTGCCTTAGTTTCTCCATCTATTAAAATGGTAGGATAGTAGTTTACCTACTTCATAGGGTTGTTGTGAAGATTAAATGAATTAATATTTGAAAATGACTTAGTACAATGTCTCGGCACACAGAAAATATTGTTTAAGTGTTAGCTATTATTATCATCACTGCCATCATTATTATCACAACATATAGAACGGATAGATAATTGCTCTTTGATATATGCGAGTCAGGTATTTCTCCATGGAATTCCTTCTCTGTTTTCCTGGTGTTGCATTTTCCTCAGATAAAGAGCTCATTGAGGATGAGGACTGAGTCTCATTGATTTTTTTGTCCTCAGCATCTAGTGTAGTTCCTGGTTCATAATAGACATTCAGTGAGTGAATGGATTACATTATATATTCATGCACATGCCCTATTAAGAGGGAAGTACTCTTAAGAGGAATGTGGAAAAGGTAGTAGCATTCAGTGTCTGCATCAAGTTGGTAGTCTCTCTTTCTAATCCACCTTCTCTTTGAAGACAAAAAAATGACTTCTTGTTTCTTTCTTTCTTAGCAGTCTAGCCTCCAGGGCACCTCCCAGCCTTACGTAGCCATATTCCCCAGGCCGACGTCACTCAGAGTACCTTCTGTGGGAAAACTTTGTTAACCACTCCTGCTTAAGACAGTCTCTTCCTTTCCATAGCACTTCATGTATGTACGTACATACGTGCATACATATGTACGTGCGTGTGTATTTTTTTGATGAGGTGATATATGCATGTAGTATAAAATACACAAAGTACAAAAGACTATTTGATTAAAAAGTAAGGTCTTTGCCTCCCTGGAGGCAGTTACTATTGCTGGTTTCTTACATGTGTCTGTAGAAAAATTGTGTGTGTGTGTGTGTGTGTGTGTGTGTGTGTGTGTGTTGTTGGTAGCATATTAGACACACTGTTCTACTTTGCTTTTCACTTAATATATTTTGGATATTCTTCCCTATCGGCATATATAGGGCTTCCTCATTCTTTTAAATGCTACATAGTAGCTCCTAATTTCTTTTTATGATTATTACATTTTATTTACAGGTTTTAAAAGATGAGTAGCAGAACTCACAAAAGTTAACTGAGTCATTAAAAGTAGCTCATAATTTTTAACCAGTCCCTTGATGATGGGGACAATTGTTCTTTGACTGTAATTCTTCAAATATTCAAAATTCCACACAAGTAGAGCCATATCTGTAAGATAAATGCTGGTGAAATTGCTGAGTCAAAGCATATGTGAATTTTTAAATTGTCCTGTGAAGGGCAAATTGCCCTCCATAAAGATTATATTAATTTAAATTCCCATTGATCATGTATGGGAGAACTCGTTTCCTACATACTGGCCAGCTTGGG
This sequence comes from Lyroderma lyra, assembly GCA_004026885.1. Lineage (NCBI taxonomy): Eukaryota > Metazoa > Chordata > Mammalia > Chiroptera > Megadermatidae > Lyroderma > Lyroderma lyra. The sequence goes on from PVJL010004804.1 coordinate 35,524, forward strand.
TGGTATAGATCTTTTGGTCTTTGCCACCTACATGTCCCAGACAAGCTGCTCTTTTTCTGTTTTGTATTGTTTGTTATCCTTTCGAACATTTCCATCTGTCTCCCTTACATTGTTAGCTCTTTGCTATTTTGGCTAATCTGGTATTTTCATTAACTTTATATTCCTTAACTTTAAAGAAGAGTTCTTGTTTCTGGTGTTCTATCCCACTGGTATGTACTTGTCAAACCACATGGCCCAAGTTTTGATGTGAAACCTGTAGTCATTCTATTAGGCACTTTTGCATTGTTTTCTCCCTCAGTTACTTACATGTCGTAGTGTTCTGAATGTTTATGGGTTGGTTTTCCTAAGTTGGCAGAATCAATCTATTTATGTAATTTTGAAGAAGAGAAGGTTATCACTTCCTAAATATTTTATACTAGTTCTTGCCTTTGTGTTAAATATGTTAATTCACTTAGTATCCTTTCCTATGTGTATGAATCGTTCTCAGTGAGCAAATCAGCCTGTTTGCTACTGACTTTTACCTTGTTAGTGATGCCAACACAAATTCACTTGAAGATACCAGTAAGATTTTATGACTTGTTTCCTAATAGCCCTAGAGAGAGCCTTTGTGGGTCTACTCTCAGAGCAGAGTGAGTCAGATGGGAAGCATCTTATAAAAGATGTCATTCTCGAGTAATGAGGAAGCTCAGGAACTTGATTGAGCTGACAGGGTGCCCCTGTAGAGCTGAGGACTTGAGAGCCAGGCGGCTGTGCGTGGAGGCCAAGTTCATAACCAGGTCATGATAGGCACCTCTGCAGACAGCAAGGTGGGAAGAGTGGAGTGGGCAGTGGAGTTGTTGCACTGAAGTTGGAAGGGAGGGAAGGTTCTGGTAAGTGGTTGGATCTCAGACCGTGGAGAGGCATTGCCAGAGTATGAATGATTTTGACATCTTAGCTAGTTTGTAAATTTGGGATAGTTGATCAGTTGAAGAGAGTGATAGGCTAGAAAGTACTGACTCCCAGAATCTAAACAATTCCTTTATTAAAATAACTTACTCCAGCCGTGCATTAGGAGAGGTCCCCTGCCATTTATTGTGCACCACACAAAAGCCCCTGGCAGAGGGTGACGAATGCTAGCCTGTGTTCCGATCACTGAGGCCTGTACCCACTGTGCCTTCTAATTCATCTGCCAGTCAGATAGGCGAGCAGAGGCCTTGCTCCACTTACCTCATGTCGTAGACTTAATGTGAAGAACGTTCTGTAATCTGTTAAAAAAAGAACTTGAGGTCAATGTGTAATAATATTTTCTGATCCAAAAATTGCATTTAGCAGTAAAGGATAACAACTGATTATAGTTCAGTTTCCTGTTATAAAAGGAGAAGAGAAAAGGAAAAGACTTACTTGGCTTTGAAAGAATAGATCCCTTTATAAAAGAGAAATCTTGAACATTTGTATTCATTTTTCTTTTTAAGCTCTTAATCTCCACCATATGATTTTCCCTTTGGGGACACTGAAAGCAAAATGAATCAGGCCATAGAGAAATGCCTTTTTAGCCTTCGCAGGGTTATCTACATCTCAGCAGCATACATGAAACTAGTCATGTTATTAATTCATTCTCATTTGGCCAAAGGGTTAGCCATTCTGAAATGTAATTTGAATATGCACACAGCCTTCAGAGGCCTCAGCTTCTTTCCGGTATTTTAATAAATAAAAATGTTTATGGAGTGATTTAGCTCAATTTTAGTGTCCTAAGTAGTAGACTACATAAAGCATTCTTCCTTTCTCTCACCTCCCCTACACCCCTCTCTTGTGTAACGTTTCAAATCACACAGAGGCTTGTGGGTCTATAGGCCTTATTAGCCTGAGAGGTGAGTTTTGTTTGGCTCACACAGTATTGGGATTTCTTGCTTTTAAATGCATTTCAATAAAGTGCTTCTCAGTGGCTTTTTCTGACCATTCCTTTTTGCCTTATATCTGGTACATTTGAACTGCCTTTCCCTGGTAGGCATTCAGGTTTGCAGTTCCCACATTTCACATGTAGGATACCCTGTGAACATAGAGAGAATTAAGGCAGGAAGTTAGAAGGTAAATTACAATTCTGTTCCTAAGAGCCTTAGAAAGAATCATTTTACGTTGAATAATATTTTTATTTCTGGCTTTAAGAAATGTTTTTGAATATTATCATTTCATGCCAGTATTATTCCCCCAAGCACTCTTTCTTCATGTGTAATTACTATTAAGCTGGGCTAGGCCTTACAGCAAGGTAAATACAAGGTTGGTAGACAGAGTTAGGGTTTAAAGTGTCAGGGTTTAAAGTATCAAGGGTCAACAGTAATCAGTGCCTTCCAGCCCAAATACACACAAACAGTGAGACCCAGACAAGTCATAAGTCACAGCAAGGTGGACAGATGGGAGACCAATAGCATCCAGGGCACATCAGAGTAAGAATCTGGGCCTCGTAAATTAATTAGGACATGCATGAGTGTTAAAGGGGTGAAATCAGGATTGACAGGAAAGGAAGCTGAAGTCTCAGGGTCCAGACAGGGGTGTTCGGGGACCCAGACATGGAAAAGTGGCCAACCGGGGGTGGAGGTGTCAGTCCAGAGCATAGCATGGACGAAAGGAGTTTGCTGTGTAGAGCATCTTCTTTTGCTTAGATTTTTCTTTTTAATTAACAGAATTTATTTTTTTAGAGCAGCTATAGGTTTACAGAAAAATTGAGCACGTAGTGTATGTGCTCCCTGCCCCCAATTCCCGTATTTTTAACATCTTGCATATTATTGTGGTTTATTTGTTACAGTTGATGAACCAATATTCATACAGTATTAACTAAACTCTATCACTTACATTAGAGTTCACTCTTTGTATTAACTGTTCTACAGGGTTGGTTTGTGGTAAAATATATATTACATGAAATTTACCATTTCAATGCGCACAGTTCGGTGGTATTAAGTACATTCACCACCATCTATATCTCTAGCACATTTTCATTATTCCATACTGAAATTCTAATACCTCGCCCCTCTTCCCTTCAGCCCCAGGTGACCACTGTTGTACTTTCTGTCTCAGTGTATTTGACTACTTTGGATACCTCATATAAGTGAAATTATACAATATTTGTCCTTTTACTAGTCCGTCTTATTTCACTTAACACAATGTCTTTCAGGTTCATGTGTGTTGTAGCTTGTATCAGAATGTCATTCCTTTTTAAGGCTGAATAATATCCCATTGTCTATATACCAGATTTTGTTTATCCATTTACCTGTCACAGTACTCACCTGGGTTGTTTTTACCTCTTGACTATAATGCTGCTAATGAACATTGGTATACAAATACCCATTCAAGTCCCTGCTTTCAGTTCTTTATACCCAGAAATGGATTAATGGATCAAATGATCTATGAGTTTTTAAAAATGCATAATATCATATATCCACCACAATAATTAGAGAATAGTTTCACTACCCTAAAAAATATCTTCTGCTTCAACCATTTATCCCTCCCCATCTTTGCCTCTGCTTAGATTTTATTATTTCTTTTGTGAAGATGTAACTACTGTTTATAGTCCTCTAATCTGAAACTTTCAGGTCAAGATGATTAGGTTCCCTGAACTATCAGTAGTTAGTGAAATCAGTGATCAGAAGAATCAGAAAGCAAGAAATTCTGATAAAGTAGTTGTAGTCCCTTAGGCTTTCAGATTCTGAAAGTTACCTCTAGAATAAATATATAGAAAACCAATACAAAGCTTAAGAATGCATGGGTTTCGAATAAGGTGTTTGGTGGGTATACAGTTATGTATTCCATCCATTTATTCCATAAAGGTTTATTAAGCACCTACTATGTGCCAAGTGCTGTGCTAGGTGCCTTTTGTAGTATTAAAGATTCCATGTTAGCCAGTTAGAGCCTATTTAGGAGTGTCCATCTTTTGTACCACCTTGGTACCCCTTTCATAGTTGTTCCCTAGGAGCCATCCATGTGTTTTGAAAGATGACTGTTCTATAATGACACTTTTGAACCTGCCTTATAATTTTCAGGGAGTCTTGATGGCCTAGGGATCCTGAGAACAGAACTGGTCAGTGTTTTTATCCAGAGCATGGATCTTGGGTTGGGCTGGTCTGTGTGACTGTCAGTGTGCCCATCCCTGGCATTACAGCTGTCCTGAGGTACTTCATGTGGCTGTTTTCCAGGCCTGCCTGGCTCGGATGACCATTTCTCTCTCCTCTCCAGTTGCTTGCTGACCTAGCCTTTTTACTCTACTTCCTTTGCGCCAGTGACCATTTAAATATATATATAAAAAAAAAAACCACATAGTACTCAGAAAGAACAGGAAGAGCAGACTCCATTGGAGCAATGGTCTCTGCAGGTTTTTGGCTCCTTCCCCATCAGTGGGGGTGAACACCTTCTAATGTTTTGTTTATTAATATTCATACATGTTCTGCATGCTGTCATTATGTACGTTATTAGTGAAACCTAATTTTTCTTGAGAAAAGTTCATTATCAATAGACATTTTAAGATTTTACATATAAACTGAGGTGCATGCATCTTACTTAGAAAACTTGTGCTGGGATATTTAATATTTTTTTACTGAGCAAAACACCAAACCAGTGTAACTAACTGTAGTAGAGATTCTGTAGCTGTTGCTGAGGATTCGCGCAGCTGTAAACAGATAGGCGGATTTAATTAAGGAAAATTCCTGCCATCTATTTCTAATTCATGGTGTTACCTCAAGTATATAAGAACTCAATGTGCATGTGGAATAGAAAGCATATTCTGAAAAACTGAGAATGTATTTCAGATCAATCCAGTTCTAGCCATTCACCTCCTATAACCCATGTTTTCTGAACACCTTTTAGTGTTCACATTACGAGACTCTGACCAGGCACTGGACATGATGTTGTAAAAGAATTCCATGTGGTATCTGTAGTCCATGTTTTCTCCTGTTTTTACTAGATATTTTAAAAACATTTTAGTCCCCCATGGCTGCACTCTTGGAGAAATGTGAGTGGTTGTGACTCTTAATGCAGAGTCAAATAAAATCCATGAACAGCAATCCACTGGAGGTACATTAATGGCACCTATTTTTAAATGGATCGTTAATACCGCATTCTCTACCTATTTGCTATTTAGGGCCTGAAAGGACAGATAGACAGAAGGAGCTGGAAAAATAGCCTAATTTGCATTTAGTGTTCTCAGTATTCCAAACCCTGGATATAAATGAAAGATGAGCATTTCTGCTTAATTTATCTGGCTGGATTCCTGTGCCTAATGGCTACATATATACCATAAACACTGCGAAGAAGCAGCCATGGAAACACTTGTTTTCTTGTTGGGCTAAATTTACTCTGGGTTGAATATTAACACAGCGCCTGGCAGTACTTTAAAAGCGAAAATAGCTTAAGCGTGACTCACTCTGAGTCATTTACTGCTAGTGCTGCTATACTGCCTAGAGCTTGACATTGAACAAGTTGGCAGCCTGTATTGCTACATTTTTTCTAGGAACTCTGAACACATTTCATTCTTGTGAATTCGCTTGTGCAATGATATTAAATAGAGTAATATGTTTATTTTGTTTCAAAGTCAAATGAATTTGAGAATGGTGAAACTGAAGTATTTTTCTTGGGCTTTCTGGAAAAGCTAGATTCTCAGAATTCTCCTGTGGTTAAAAAACTTACTTTATTTTATAAAGAATTAATAAAATGTCACAGAGGTTTTGTTTCAGAGACTTGGGCTTTTCTCATCGGAAACATCATACTGCTTGAAAATGGTAAAAATTAGCCTAGTAACAGTACCAACTAGGATTCACTCATTTTCTCACAACCTGACAAGATGGATTATGCCGCTCAGGAAGTTTTTCTTTTTCTTTCTTCTTCTTCTTCTTCTTCTTCTTTTTTTTAAATGCGGTGAGACATGCAACGTAGCCTGCCTTATAGTTAAGTTGGGTGTATGACTTGTAAACTTCTCTCTTGTTATTAAAGGTTATATAATGAGAAGTTCATTGGTTTTGAAAGGCCGGCCAAACCCACCCACTGGACTTCTTATTGGCCCTTGAAATGTATTGCATGCCTTTCCCTGAGTAACCCTTGTGGCTGGGAAGGGAGGGGGTTGTTGGCTGACTGTAGGAAAACCTCTGAAGGTTCAGTTGATCTCATCTGGGTTGGGGTCAGGAATGGCTGAGAGTCTAAAACCGTATATATGAGGGTGGTTTTCCCTTGATGTTGCAATCTCTATTTTAACATGTTTTTGTGTTTAGTTTTTAGAGTTGCCTAACAATGTGATTTCAATTGAGGCTTAGTTTCAGCTCTTTTATTATAAACTGTAGGGAACATAATTTAAAAAAAAAATTATTTAAAGGCACTATCATGTTACCTTAGGATTTTAATGATTTGTACAGAGTGCATTTTCCTGTGACAACCTAAACCAAAATGAGCCGAACCCACTGCTTGATATTATTTTGAAATTGTTTTACCATAAAATTCTTTCATTAGAAGATGTAACTCTGGCAGAGAATTTCAACATCGTTGCATAAATTGTGTTTCATATTACAACTTGTTCTCTACTTGACTTCATTGAAATTAATAAAAGGACTCTTTCAGAAGGATCTGTTGAGTTAGCATCATTATTTAAAAAAAAAAAAAAGTAAAGAACTTACTCATAATGTATCCTGTGTTGCTAAGTTTTCAGAGTTAGCTATCTCGACCACACCCAAAAGCCCTTTCAGACAGCTGAAATCTACTTATTCATTTATGCTGGCTCAGAATTTGCTCCCCAATAAAATAAAAAGAGCTGAGATCGATATGAATTTTCCCCAAGATATATGATGATTTCATAAAAAACTAACATTTGGAAATTAAATTGCTGCCAAGTCTTGACTGTAATATGTAGTTCCTTGTTCTGTGGCTAAAGAGACCCTTTAAAGCAGAACTTTCTGACTCGGGCCCTGTGGGAGCTCCTAATATCCCCAAAGTGCTTTCAATATTCCAAAGGGGTGCCATCACCCCACCCTAGATCTAGAGGAGAGAATGCCAGTCCTGCTGTTCCCTGTGCTGGGGTCATGCAGAGCCTTCCTGCTACATTTTGGAGGCATATGAATGAGTTACTTGTATGGCCTAAAAAGTAACTCAGCATGATTTCATTAACCAACCCAATTCAGGTTATAAACCGAGAGGCTTACCTAAATGAGCCTCAGCATAGCCCAGTAGCCATTCTGTTATTACTGCAGTGCCTAGAAGTGTATTAAGATAACATGAAGTCTTCATGAAGTAGGGCATACCATAGAATAGGCACTCAATAAAAGCTCATGAACTCTGAATTTATTTATATGACAAATATTACAGCTGCTCACCTTATCTGGTTTGCAAAGTTTTGTTTTTTTTTCCCCCCCAAACATTTTTGAGCTCTTATATGCCCCAAACTGTGAGATATTTGAGACAAAAGTTTAATAAACCTTCAAGAGGTACATTCTTAACTTGGAGAGGCAGTGTACACATCATTAAATACATCAATCGAATGCTTTTTTCAAACATCTAGGTACAAGGATGTCGTGACCTTGCAGTAGTAACTTTTTTTTTTTAACCAATAACAACTGTTAACCTTCTTTGAGCACTTAACTGTGTATCTGCTCTGTTCAAGGTGGTGTGAGGTAGGGGGCGGAACCTCACCCATTTTACAAAGGAAGACATTGAGACTCACAGGGAGAGGTTGAGCAACTGGCCTGGCTTCACAGCCGTGATTCAGGCCCAGGAAATCTGGCTGCAGAATCCATGCCCTTCACCATTACGTAAACTGCCTCTTATTGCCTGGCTTTGTGGAGGAAAAAGAAAGAACTCTTAGAAGTAGGAGAAAAATGTGAAGTCAGTCCACCAGTGTTAATATGATCTCTTTTGTGGAACATTCCTTTTTTTAAAAAAGAAATGAGTGATTATTTTGGAGTCCTTTTGCTAAAATCTGTTGCTAAAACAAAGTGGCTTCATAAGTGGGCTAATTCGGAGGGTGATTTTACCACACATCCTGCATATCTTTCTCCAGCTCTGTGTGCTGGTCCCTGAAATGAGCTAAGTCTGAGAACTTCACGTTCTTGCACATGACCTCAGAGACTAAAATCAGCTCTTACAGTGGTGCCGGGCTCTGCCATTCGGAGCGGCCCAGTGGGGCAGGGGCTGGAAACGGCTTAGCCAGCGGTGAAGCTGTCCTGCGGCTGAAGGCAGGCCTCCTCTTTTCGCCCTGTGACTGCCAGGCCTCTAACAGCCTCTTTCTGTCCCTTCAGCTCCGGTCCCCTCAACCCCGACAATTCTTTTTTATAGTCAGCACTGCCCCACAATTGTTCCGAACCCTGCAGCGCTTGTTTCCTTCTTGGCTGCGCCCTCGTTCCGGAGAGCTCCAAGGGGGGGCAGTGAGCACCGTCGCTCGCGCTGTCCCCGGGCGGCAGAGGCCAAAGGGAGCGTGCGCGAACGCGCTTGTGGGGCAGCCCCCCAGTTCCGACGGTGCACTGGATGCCTGTGCCTTCAGTCAGTGAGGTGCTCCCTGCTTACGTCTCGGCGTATTTAAAGGAAGTGTTTCTTCTTAACGTGAGCGCACGTTGTACTTCCTTGCTGAACGGAGTTGTCTGCAGGGACAGTTCCCTCTTCACTTCAGGGTGCCACAGCTTTTGGCAATTGTAGGTAGACACATGTTCATACTGTTTGGTGAGGTACAGAGTAACACACTTTAACTAGAGAATAAATGATTTCCTGGTACGCTATTAACGTTTCGTTTTGTTTTTTTTAATTTTTCAAGTAATGATGTCCAAAAGATGACTTTTAGTGGGCTCGTTACAGCTTAATCGAAGTGTATCATTGAGTCTCTGAAATTGCCCTCACTTAGCATCCACATGTGTAGCCTTTAATTATGTATTATATTTTTGATTCAATAGAGCCATTATATTTATTTGTAAAAAAGAAGGCATACCGTTTTATTCAAGACAACCAGAGCAAGCCTTGAGTCGATCTTTTTCTTGGCACAGGGAGCTGACGTTGTTGGGGTGCACTGCGGCAGTAAATGCGTTTCCACCTGAGGCCATCAGGACTTGAGTAACCGTTCTCGTGGCCCCGTCGTTGGGTGGCCTTCCTTTTAAACATGTCCAGTTCGTGACCTTTAAAAATAACATTTTTCTAAATTGGCCAGAAAAGGAAGGTGACCGTACAGTTATCAGGTGGTAAATTCTAATCGTGGGACATTGGCGTGGGCCGTGTGTCATGGGAGATAGTGCGAATGAGGACACGGGATAGCCAGGCGCAGAGCGGAAGGGGGAGCGGCTGCCCTCTGTGCTCTGTGCCCCCTCATACCTGTAGCCAGGATCCAGTCCAGGTCACAGCCTTGATCTTGGGGGCCTTGGGGCTTGGCAGGCGGGTCTGAGCAGTGCCGGCCAGCTTAGATTCGTGTTGTCCTCGGTTTTCACTTCCCGGGGTCTGGAGGAAGGCATGCGACTTGTGGGAGAGGGAGGGGACTGACGCTTGAGAACAAGAATGTGGTTTTGGAAATGAGGAAGGCGTGGGGGTGTGGAAAGCAGGAGAAGAAGGGGAATGAGCAAAAGTGGGGGAGAAAATCTGGGGAGAAAGAGACAACTTTCCCTGTCCCCCTCACTCTTCCCTGTTGGATGGGCTGGTTATTTCTGCTTTCTCCCTCAGCTTCCTCTTTCTTCTGCCCTTTCGATGGCACTGCCCTTCAAAACTTGTTCTCCCCTCCCTCTCCCTCATCGTTCTGTCATTCCCAACCCCTCGCCCGCATGGACTTCCTTTAGTGGCCCCGTTCCGCCTTGCAGAGGGGTCCGCCGTGAGTGGCAGGCGCGCAGCGGTGGCTGGCGCAGTCCGTTTTGGAGCCTTGACCACCGCGCACGCCTCAGCGGGCTCCCAGGTCCCTCCGGGTGAATGAGCCCCTGCGCTCGGCTGTGCGGGCAGTCTCAGCCTCCGTGAGACACAAGCTGGGAGAGGACCCGCTGTGTCCCAGACGTGGCGGGAGTGACTTCACAAACAGCGTCCACAGCAGGTCTGCCGGTCGACGGGGAGAAAGTGCGTGGTCTGGGGACAGGGTAACTGGCTCGGAGGGAGCGAGTCACACAGCTGACAAGCCTTCGAGCTGGAATGCCAGCCGCTCTGCCCCCTCCAGAGCCGTCTGCCAAATTGCAAGTCAAGTGTTCACTTACTCTGCTTGCTGCTCACAATGAGGGAAAACATTTATTGTTTTTTCCTAAACTATAGCACTAACTCTCAGTTTTTAATGATGTCTACACGAAGATATTGCGATTAATATTCAAAATCAGGAATTCTTTCATTGGGCTAATAAAACTTTTTTTAATATTTACATATTTAATTCAGTTTTAATTAGATTTTCCTTATAGTCAATTTGAATTGCTTTTTTAACTATACAAATGTTTTTATTGCAGAAAATGTAGATGAGCTAAAGGACAAAAAGTAGAAGTCACCTGTAGTCCCTTCACTCAGAGATAAGCACATATTAACATCTTCTCTATTTTCTTAGTGTTTTTCCTATTAAGTGTATTACGTGCAAACCTGGGATCAGCTTTGTGTCCTGAGTGTTTCACTTAGTACGGTGTGAGCTTATTAAGTGTTTAAAATGTGATTTTAAATTGCTGCCTAATACTCCATTTTACACATGTACCGTGTTTGTCCTCTGAGTAATTAATGCCCCTCTGTTCCTATTCACTCACGGTAGGCTCTCTGTGGATAGGAATTGACATTATAAATTTTAAAAATCAGCTTAATGGATTAAAAATAACATTTTGTTCTATGAACTAAGTCTGAAGTATCCAAAATACACCTTTCTAGTTCATTTCTTTCTTGTTTTTAATTTATATTTTATAAATATAATGGTGTATTTTTCAGGTAGAAGTTGTTTTCTAAACATCACTTCAAAAGTTGCAACAAGTGATTGGTGTTTTGTTCTGATAAGAATTTATTCCTTTGGAAAATGTTTTGATACACTTATTTATTAAATCAGCAGAAATTTATTAAATCCCTTCCAGTACAAAGTGTTAATTGCTGAGAATAAAATGAAGAAAATCTTGCTTTCTGCCTTCAAGAAACTTATAATTCATGCAGGTAACATATATGTAAGCAGAATTTTATACTTAATATAAATATAGTAATATAGCACAAAGAACACAAATAAATAAAGAAACACTAAAGTAAAGCTACAAGCAGATGCCAGGAGAACACAGAGGAGAAGTGGTTTATTGTGATCTTGGGAATAAACAGAATACTTCCTGGGAGAGGTGACATCGGAGGGGGGCCTTGAGGCGTGGGTAGGATATCGCTTGGAGAAGGCGGTAAAGGGTGAGGATGCCGTGTGGTCAGAACCACAGGGGGCTGAGAGCACATGGTATACTTGAGGAAAACGGACCTTCCCGAAGTACTGGTACGCAAAGTGCCGGGACCGTGAGGGCAGGGGTAGCAGGAGCGAGGCAGAGGGCAGTAGTAGCAGATACACCCAGAGCAGGAAGGGGCCAGATAATAGATGACCAGTTTGTGCGTGTCTGGCTCTGTGCTAAGTTCCTTCTCGTGTAAAATCTCATTTTATCTACATGATGGCTTTATGAGCTATTAATATCAACACTCAAAGGTGGAAATAAAAGCTCAGAAAGCCTAAGTGATTTCCTTTAAAGTCACAAAGCTCACACAACTCAAACCTAGGCCTGAAGTTCATGCCTTTTCCCCACTGCTTTCCTAGGTTGAACTAAAAGTATAGAAAGCCCTAAAAACTACATTAAGGTGTTTGGATTATTTTGTAGGTAGTGCTGGGTTTTGATAAGAGACATCTAACTAGTGAAGATACTTCTAGTGGCAGAGGGAAGAATGAGTTGGAAAAAGATATTACAAGAAGAGAGACACAATAGAAGACTACCACAGAATTCCAGCAAGGCGTAGATAAGCTGAACCACTGCAGTGGTGGTGGACAGGGAAAAGGAAGAAGGTACACGAGACTCCGAGAGAATTTAAGCACTCAGTAGGCTGGTGGTTGGAAGCCAGTGAGGAGATTAGTGGTCTCAACTTTTTTTGTAAATCACACACCCTCAATAGTTAAATACTTTTGAGCGTGTATCCAGTACAGAAGTTTTAATAGTTTGACTTTCCCGTATTTTCTTGTATACACGCATTTCAGAGGTCACTGGAATGAAGAAGAATGGGTGTTTGGGGAGGGTGGCAGGAGGAAAGGGCAGAAGTGACTTAGAGTTCGGCCTTGGACGTACCCCTTTCCAGATGCCTAAAGGAGTGCCACTGCTTGAAGGTGCTTGTACGTAGTTGGGAGTGAGTGTTAGATCTTATAGATGGAAAATGACACCAAGCTTATGCTCCAGTGGAATTCAGCTTTGTCCTCAGGGGAGAGTCCAGTATATTTTTTCCAGTTCTACTTGCTATATAAGAATAATTATGGATAAAAAGGAGTCTGTTTTGTATTATATTTAGCTATTATACATATCTTCAGTTGATTGTTTAGTGTTTTATCATTTGATGGTCTACTAAATATTTACTGATTTTTGAAAATAATATCCTTGGTGGGCTAAAGAGTGAGTATTCTTAAAATAGAGTTTTCTTGTAGTCTACAACATGAAGACCTTGTAGGTTGTAGTTCACTGACCTATTCAAACTTCTGTACTAATAGTCAAAGGAATCAAGCCTAAACTTGTCTTCCAAGCAGAGAGATTCATCCAAAGATCACAATGTCCTTATAATGGCTTAATGCTTCTCAGTAACTTTTTCAAAAGTGTAATTCTCATTTCCTTTTGGCCAGGCCTTCATTACTGAGTTAACACCTGTAAAGCCTTGTCCAAAACATTTTCAGTTTAGTAAGCCCCTACAGTTATATGATCAAAGGCACAAATGCTGGTTGGTTTTTTTGGTTTGGTTCAGTTTGGTTTGGTTTTAATTAAGAATACTATTGTTTCAACCTTCAGCTAACAAAATCTTTTATCATTGATATTCAGAGCATGTTTCCCTTTGAAGAAGTAGGGATCAGAAATAGCTGTAGTTCCTTTAAATCTCATGAAGTCCAAATAACTTTCTTCCTTGTGTCTATTTTCTATTCAATGTCAATTCAGTATCCTCAATGAATATTTAATGAATACCTATTTTAAGCTGATCACATGTTCATGTGGGAAAGCACCTATTCTTTTCTTTTTGTTAAATCAGTAAAAGGTACAAAGAACTTAGCCAGACTAGGTCCGGTTCACAGAATGAGTCTTTGGTGCAATTAGGCAAAATGGATTCTCAAAACAAGTAGCTAAGAATGGAAACCTTCCTACAGGGGGACATGGCAAAGCAAAATCAAGTGATGGTTCTCCCTGATATTGCCTCTGTCTTTCATGGACAGCAGGGGGCAGCAGCATGAGATACTGGTACTCTCACCGGGGCCATCAGCTTTTGCTAGCTCTTGGCTTCAAGGTGTCTCCCTACAGAGCAGGTACAGCTGTACCTGATGCACAGCAGGTTATTGAGATAGAGGAGTAAGGCATTGAACAAAAATCACAGTATGGGTTGGTCGTTGATAGAAATTCCAGTATCTTATTTTACATCTGACACATATTACTCTATTTTCTTCCTGTTTAAGTCTTTATTCTGGAAAACGAATACAGAGTCAGACAATTAATTTCATGAACTCATTCTAGAAAAAGTGCTACGTACCTCATTGCTGAATATCACTGCGGTCACATTCAAAGTCCTCCCCTTGGGAAGCTGTACACTGACTCCAGCACCTAGTCCACCCTTCAAAGCAGTTCTGGAATTCTTTTTTCTGGATTGACCGTCAGAACTGTTGTCATATTACCCTTGATGTCCTGAATGTCATCAAAATATCTTCTTTTCAATATTTCCTTTATCTTTGGGTAAAGAAAAATGTCATTGGGGGCCAGATCAGGCGAGTAGGGAGGGTGTTCCAATACAGTTATTTGTGTACTGGCTAAAACCTCCCTCACAGACAGTGCCCTGTGAGCTGGTGCATTGTTGGGATGAGTCGTTTGCAAAAAGCTCAGATCATTTTCATCCAACTTTTTCACACAACTTTTCAGCACTTCCAAATAGTAAACTTGATTGAATGTCCAGTTGGTACCAACATCGTTTGGACTCTTGACTGGATTGACAGAAGTTTTTGGCCATAGAGAATTGGCTGACTTCCATTGTGCACTTAGACTCTTTGTTTCAGGGTCGTATTGGTATGTACATATTTCATCACCAGTGATAACATAGCTCAAAACATGGTCTTGCCTCTCCAGAAGGTCTTGGGAAACTCCAACCCTCCTTTGCTTTTGTACATTGGTGAGCTTCTTCCGGATCAATTTTACACACACCTTTCTCATGCCAAGATTTTCAGTTAAGATTTTTCAAACTGTTACTCTATCGATGTTTACTTGGTTGGCTGTGCTTCTCACAGCCAAGATTTCCTTGCGCAATTCAGTGAATTTTTGCAATATTTTCGTCAGTTCTGCTCATTACTGGCCGCCCTGACCTCTCTTCATCAGTGACGCTTTCTTTCCCCTCAAAAAAATGTTTAATCCATTTGTACACTGCTGTTTTCTGCATGGCATTATCTCCATAAACTTGGACTAACGTGTCCCTGATTTCACTTCTGTTCTTGCCAAACTTAACAAGAAATTTAACGTTTGTTCATTGCTCTAATTCAAGCTCCAACATTCTTGCGGTGGCACACAAAAACATGCAACAGCGATAATTAACGCCATTCAGCAAGACTCCACCACATGTCAACGTAACCACATCTATGAGACACAGATATACCAAGGTTATGAAACCTTACTGAGTTGTTTGTACAGTGCTGCCAGTGTAAGCGCACAGTGGCAAGTTCACAAACTTAATTGTCAGACCTCATATTTAGGACTGTGAATCATAAAATAAACCTTATAGTCTCTGATGTTTATAGTTGCTTTACAGGTAGCAGGATGATCCAATAGACAGGAAGTGCTGTGCTACATATTGCAGGCTTAGTACATAGGAAATCAATGATTGCTGACATCCTTTCAAGAAAACAACTTGTTTTAATAGCTTATCAGTGAGTTCACAGTCTGTTGCTGCAAAAGCAAAGTGATTAAAGCATCATAGACCTTTGTGGTCTAGTTCTGCCACTTTAATATTGATTGATAAGTGCTCTGGGACCAACCTCTTGAAAACCTTTCTTGTTCCCTGGAATAGAGTTTCTGTTTCCTTTTCTACATTGACTCCATGATCCCATCAGATGGTTTTTCCAGAACGTGGAACGTGCCCTGTACCAAGTCATCTCCCTCACTCCTTGCCCTTCCTTTTTTTTCTTTTTTTTTTCTTGCTTTTTGGTATGTGGGTAGCTCCCTGACCAGGAATCGACCCAGGCCGCAGCGCTGACAGCGCCAATGCTGAAGCCTTAAGCCACTACACCATCAGGGAACTCCCTGTTTCCTTTTCTTTTGCTACAGAACTCTGATATCATACTAATCGTAGCATGTTTGCATAATGTAGGTTGCAAGTAACTAGTGAATAATGAAGTTATTGTAAAAGGTTGTGACCAGCATTTTATTAAAAAGGAAGAGATTACTGAACAGGGTAGATTAGAAAATACCACACATAGATAGAGTGCATCACACATAGATAGAGTATTGTTTCAAAAAACTTTTGTTTCGCTTAAACATATATTTGCATATATTGGGTGGTAATGTAAAATGCATTTCTTGCTGGTAAAAAAATTCTTGAAAAGCACTTCATTGTAGCATGCATCATATAATTATCAGTTTATAAATCTGTTCCCTCTACTAGACTACACACCTCTTGAAAGAAGGAATCACAATTTGTCTGTTAATTCCTAATAGCTAGGTGAGATCTGACTGACACACACTAGGTATTCAGTAAGTGTTTGTGGAATGAATGAATGAATGAATGAATGTCACAATTTCTCTGAGCCTCATGTTTCTTTTTTCATAAATTCATGTTACCCACAGTGTCTCACATTGTTACTGTGAAGATCAGTGGAGATCATGAATGTGAAAGTGCTTTATGTAAGCACCATGTGCATAATAAGGATTATCGTCTGGCGTAATTTTTGTTACTGTTGTTAGGCACACAAACCTCAGGAACTCTTGAAATCTTAACTCAGTGTTCTAACGATGACATATTTATTATAGTACTATTAATAGTACTGAGATGTCCCTTTTTAGGTATCGAGTTAGGAGATAATCTTGAAAAATTAGGTATGTGCCTTTTTTTAACTTTTTATGGTGGCACAGTAGAAGATGAATTTCTCCCCGCCTTCAGCAAACAGCGACTCATAGCCGATTCTGTTTCACCTACCTGCCCTCCTGTCTCCCCTTTCCCATATTGCTGTGAAGCAGAGCTGTAGTTCTTCCTTCCTTCCTTTCCTCCTTTCCCTCTTTCTTTTTACCTTTTCAAATATGTATAAATATTTTTAACATTCTTTTAAAATACAGTCATGCCTACCAAGACACGCAGCTTGGTAGTTTAGACTCAAGTACTGTTGTACTCGTGTGAGTGAGTTCTTCTCTCATGGGAACTAGCAGGTAAACAAGATGTTTTATTTCCCAAGATTATGGTGGTGACCAACTACATTGCACAACAGTGGTCACATTCCAGAGTCGTAACTAGTTCTGGAGGCTTAGTTACACAATTGCCAACTCTGTCATCTTCTACAGGGATGTGACCTTACAGAACAGTAAGGAGTCTGAGGCATAGCAGATTGCTTTTAAGCTTTTTGAATTTTTGTTTTCTCTCCTATAATATAGCCTTCAAGCTTTTGACCTCTAGCAAGGCAGTGGTGAGTATCCCGCTGAGAGTTCGGGGTACTGTAAAGCTGTTCGGGATAAACTGTTGCGAGGCTGTGGCCCAGGTTTGTAACATGTAACTCAGAACTCAAAATGCACTCAGAAGGAAAGAACCTGCCCTCCTGTCTCCCCTTAAGAGTAGTAAATAAGAATCGTGTATGTGATCGCTAATTGATTTTTCTTGGTTTTTATCATTTTGTGATCTGGGCCTTAACATAATACAAATACAAATAATTTTAAAGGCTAAAGATGTTTAATTCTGTCACCTGTTTTATTTATGTAGAACTTTTCTTCCTTAAAGTGAAATGTGGAATTTCTTTTGATTTTTATCAAGGTATTGCTATGTTTTGCCCGTTGCAATCATTGAATGGTCATTAACTTTGCACATTTTAATTTTTTAAGGTTTTTATGTATTCCTGAAAAATATTTTTTAATAAAATGAATATAAATGCACTTTTATTTTGCAATGTTTCAAGCCGTATTTGCAGTACAAGGAGATTGCCCCCCACCCAGATGGGAAGGGTTGTGGTGCCAGAGGAACAGAGAGGCAGAGGAGGCGAAACTCACGTGGTCGCAGTGTTGTGACTCCAAAACTGGCATGGGTCGCCGGTCAGTCAGTTGCTGGGTGTCCGGGACGTATGGGTCGCCGGTCAGTCAGTTGCTGGGTGTCCGGGACGTATGGGTCGCCGGTCAGACAGTTGCTGGGTGTCCGGGACGTATGGGTCACCGGTCAGACAGTTGCTGGGTGTCCGGGACGTGTAGTCTCCCCCGCTGGAAATCTAGCAGTCGTCACCTCTTCCACTCCATCCCCTACATCCAGGAAGCAGGTCCTTACTGACTACTTACTTAGAAAAGTCTCTCGGGTTTAGCTTTTCCGTCCCCGTCACCAGAGCCGCAGCTCCGGACTCTAATAGCATTGGGAGAAGGAGCTAATGCATTTGGGCCGTGCCGTTTCTGTGCGTTTAATCGCTGCGTAACAGTCCTGAGAGGTAGGAAGTCATCTGTATGTTTCTGACTGTGATAAAAACTGGCCAAATGATTGCTAAGGAGTTGCCTTGCTCTGAGTCTGTCTTCCTCTGTAATCATTTATACAAGAATACCGAGATAATTTCCCTAAAATGTAACTTTTAATATGATAACGTATTTAAAGCCTATAACTATTGATCTAGCACTTTACAAATTACCCGGGATTTTCACATTTGGTCTCGTTCTGCACAAACTACTCCATGAGGTCAATATTATTACTACCTTGAGCAATAACTTGGAATGACTCCTCTTTCCCATCAAACCAGGTATTAACCCTTAATATCGATGGCATTCCGCATTTTCTGCTGTGGCTCTATTTTGTTCGTTTAATCATGTCTCTCAGTGTCAGCTGGAGTTAGCGTTAGCCAGGTGAGCTTCCCGTGGTCCTCTTCTCATTTCTTTCCTAATGTCTTTTCTAATGTCCAAACAAAATTCTCATCCGCCTCACCTGCCTCTTCTCCACCGCTGTCTCTCACTTACCCCTCCCGTCTCACAGCGTCCACCCCAAGTCAGACCTCTTCAAAGAAGCCTTCCGCCATCATCTCTGTCTTCCTGTTTTTTCTTCTTGATTTTCTTTGTCAGATATGTTTGCCCTTGAATGTAATTTAAAAATGTCCCCCAACAATAAAAGTAATATACGCTTCGTGTAAAATATTATGTAGGATATTTGAAAACGGAAAGATAACTTCTTGCTTCTCAGTCCTGGTCCACAGACGTAACCACTGTTAGGTGTCTTTATAGTTCTATTTCCGTGGGGAAATAAGAGTACGAGGTCGGACAGTTAATTACCTGAACTCATCCTAGGAAAACTGCTACCTGCCTCCCTGCTGAATATCACTACGGTCACCTTCAAAGTCCTCCCCTTGGGAAGCTGTGCCAGTGCCTAGTCCACCCCTCAAAGCAGTTTTGGAATTCTCTTCCTGGAATGGCCATCAGAGCTGTCGTTGAATCCAAAATCTGTCAATTAAGTTCACAAACTTGCTACTGTGCACTTACGCTGGCAGCACTGTACAAACAACTCGGTAAGGTGTCATAGCCTTGGCAAGGTTACGACAGCTCTGATGGCCATTCCAGAAAACGAGTTCCAGAATTGCTTTGAGGGAGTTCCCTGGTGGTGTAGTGGCTAAGGCTTCAGCGCCCTCAACGCTGCGGCCTGGGTTCAATTCCCAGCCAGGGAACTACCAAAAAAAAAAAAAACAAAAACCCCAAAAAACACAAAATTGCTTTGAAGGGTGGACTAGGCGCTGGCATTGGTGCACAGCTTCCCAAGGGGAGTACTTCGAAGTTGACCTTAGTAATACTCAGCAGTGAGGTATGTAGCACTTTTTCTAGGATGAGTTTTGAAATCAGTTGTCTGACCTCATATGCATAGGCTCATATATAGACACACACCTACTTAGACACGTAGGAAATAAATGTAGATATATATTTTATACACAGACACCATCCTACAACATTTTTTCTTTCACTTGACAGTATATCTTGGAAATCTTCCCATGCCTATGAATATAAATGATTGCATTTAAACATATCTCTTTATTGCCTCAGATTGTTTCACGTCAAATTATTTTATGCATATACATCTTATCTTTCTTCACCAAAGAAAATGGAAACTCCTCAAGGGCAGGAGTACTAACATACTCATTCTCTTTTCCACTCCTTTATTCTTTATTCTTTCTGCATTTACTGTGTATTGTGGAAAATCAAGGATGTTTGCCTCTTAAAACCCCTAAGGAGTTAGGATCTAGAGAGTAAGAATCTACATTTATACATATAACTGTAACACAAGGAAGAAATGGAGAAGTGACACAGATTTCTGTTACTGAAAATATGGCCAGTTAGATTTATCTGGACACTCCTCTGGCTGAAAATAGTTGAAGCTGTTGAATGTGCATAAGAAGCCATCCTCAGCAGTGAAGGGCTGAAAAGCGAAGGAATGAAAGGCCAAAAACCTAAGGAAAAGAGAGCTATTGGAGAAGCTTAGAGCTGGAAGCTCCTTTTGCCCTGAGGGCATTTGCAGATTCAGCCAAATTTTTTTTTTAATTCATTTTTATTGTTAGATCTTTGCCTGCCTCCTAGGTAGCAAACTGTACAGAAGGCTAGGATGTACTTAACATAAAATTTAGAATAATGATTTTGGAGGGGGTGAGTGAATACACAGAGTTTCTGGGGTATTCAGAATTTCGTGTGTATTGACCTAGTTGTGGCCACACAGGGTAATTTATTTTCTAAACCAAGCATATTTATTTTGTGTGTTTTTCTAATTACATGTTATAATTTACAACAAAGAATTCAATGTTAAAGAACAAGTTACAATGTACAGAATGATCTCACATGTGCATATGTTACATAAATGGGTGTGTGCATGTGTGGGTGTGTTACATAATTGATGTGTAATATAAAAATTTTGCACATTGATATGATAAATATATAAATGTGTGTGTTGGCAAATGCAGAAGTATGTGTGTGTATGTGTATGCATGTGGTTCATATACAGAGAAAAGGGTCTGGAAGAGTATTTACCAAACTGTGAAGGCAACCATGAGAAGTAGAACTGGGTGGGGAAGAAGGCAGCAAGGAACCTACAGTTTCTGCTTCATGCCATTGTCATTAAATTTTTTAAATAATCGTATTTGTTATTTAGTGTATTTTAAAAATCACATTTAAAAAAAGATGGCTTTTGTCTCTGCCCCTAGGTTCATAATGAAAGCATTCCCTCCACTATGCTCCGTACCACTTGGCACAGTAACTTAAAAAAAAACAACCTTATCTTGTTTCTTTACTAGATTGTAAGCTTACAGGGAACAAGACAGTGTCGTATGTATCATTATATTTTGTGTATCTAGGAAATCCTGGTCCAGAGTAGTGGGTCTATAAATACTAGTGAAAGACGAATGAATAAATACACCTTAGGAATGCATTTAGGACTGTAGGCATCCAGTAAACATGGAGTTTCCTTCAAGGCTCTTATTATACTTCTGAGTATTATTTTGCACCTGGCACAGCAATGAACCTGAAGTTGGCACAGTGAATACAGGTTTATTTGGATTTGACTGTCACTTTGTGGAACCTGTGAGCAAATGTGAAGCCCACCATGTGGTGTGCCCCTCTGGATCCCAGGAAATGAAAGTGCTCTCTGAACATTAAACGATGACATGAACACCTCACAGATTAAAGCCGAGAGAGGCAATGTGATCTCATGAGATAAGGATACTCCCGGGGCAGTAAGATTTGACTATAACCTAATTGAGAATGTTGACATCTTAAAAACACAGCAACATAGAAACTCTGCCTCCAAAGGGGATTTTTTCTGTCTCCAAAACAAAGCAAAAGAAAAGCTGTTAAAATAATTGTCATGCAACCTCACAAAGCACTGCCTAACCAGTAGTACCTGCCAGGCGGAGGCCAGCATCCCAGTCCAGCTCGCAGGTAGAATGCCCCGTGCAGGGAGCTGCAGGGCCTCATGCCATGTCGCACGGGAATCCTGTGTGACGAACTCTACTTGCTCTGCTTCTGTGCTCACCAGGCTTCCCTCTGGTCATTTGCCTCCCTCAGGAGATAATTCACTGTCAGGCTGCCACAGACTGACACATTTAGTTGCCTGATGCCTCTGTTGTTCAATGTAAATAATAAAGTCGCCTTTTTTTTTTTTTTTTAATACATCAGTGTCTTGTGAGTTTTGGTAGCATGAGTCTGCATTCTCAGGTCCAGTCATTGAGGTTGGGTATCAGAGTCTGCAAGGCTCACCAAGGTAAATACTACCTTGTGGGCATCTGTTGGAGTGGACTGCTGGATTTTCCAGGTGATGCCCATCCGCGTTGTCATACTCCATGCCTCCTTTCCATTCCACACTTCACTAGAATAATTCTTCCCAGAAGTAAGATGTTAAGAACACCGTGACAATGCACGCATCTTAGTTAGAGAGTACCAAATACTACCTCAGTAACAATAGGTCCTTTTCCTCTGGATGAGTATTACTAGTTTGGCTTTGCATTTGTGTCACGCCTGTAGGTATGAATGGAATGTATATATTGTAGAGACCCATGACAAGGACCTCCAAAAACTCATTTCCAGTTCTGTCTCTACCGCCTGTCCTGACTTCACTGCTGCCTCTCATCTCATTGTCAACACTGGTGTTGGCATCCTGCTCATTCATCTCCTAACCTGGATCTCTCTTGCAGCAGGGAACCCTACAGAAGATGAAAGACACAGTGAGTTGGACAAGATTAAGGATAAGGATGCAAGTAGAGCAGGCAATGAACGAGGTTATAGAATTTTTTTCTTCTTTTCTCATCTTACTCCCTTCCTTCAAAAATGTCCCCATTGCATTTAAAAGGGCTTCAAATCCCAGGCACCGCAGTGGAGAGATAAAGAACAAGTTTCTCAGCGACATGTTCAGCTTACCTGGGAATATAACAGGACTTAAACCAATTTTTAATAAATCATTAATAGCAATTTCTTGCTAAAAAAGGATATCAGAGTAGAAAACGGGGCCAAACCCAGTAGAACTCTTAAGTGAATCCTACAATTTTTTAGAAATTCACTGTTGCATCAAATAAGTAGACCATGAGGTGGAAATTTGTTGATCAGCAGTTTTTCCTCTTTTTCTTCTGTCCCTCCCCTTTCACTCCAACTCCCACCCAGAATAACTGATCACTAAATTTCACCCTAAATTTATCAGGAATTTACCCAGAGCAATTCTCAGTTGTCACTATAATTTGGAATAATATATCTTTCATTCACAGATTAGGATATCCAGATTTTCAGATATGATAGGCAAATACAGAATCTTGAAAAGACTTTTTTTTTAGGACTTGGGGTCCTAAAAACTATTATTTTAATGATTACAGTTTTGTTAATTTCTATAATTGCAGTTTTGTAGAAGCATAAGACACTGTTGTATTATTAGTATGCATAATCAATTCATGAGGCTGCTATCCCTGTACATGACTACAGAGCGTTCTTGTGTATTGATGTTAAATTATATGGGGCTGAATTGCTGTGTAGGTAGTTGTGGACCGTTCTTGATTATTTAGATGCTGATTAACCAGTCAGTGGATTTATTAGGCCTTTTCACCAAATTCACCAATCTATGGCTTTCATTTTCTTGGGTGAAAGAGATTGCTAAGGAGGACAGCGTCCATTTTTCATCCCTGTGTGAGCGAGGTTTGTTCCACAGCCAGAGACATCCTGGAAGTAAGAGCCGTAGCTACGCTATGGACTCTACAATGATCAAGTTAGGGAGCATCGGAATACTCAAAATCAGGCCTATCACGACTTCTGAAGTGCCTGTCCTACCTTGGCGGGTTAGTAAAAGCCTCTTATGATACAAAAGTTAGCATTTCCTAAAGCAAACCAGACAATATTGTATGTTTTATGTTGATAGGAGGAGTTGCTGTAAAGGGAAAAAATATTCTCTTCCTTCATTAAATGCGTAATTAATGGGGAGAGGATGAATATGGTCAACATTTACATATACATAAAAAGCCCACAACTTTCAGAACTACCTGTAACTTTTTTATTCTACCAAACTGCATGATACATGGTCAAGATTCCTGCAAATAGGAAGTGCGTACACTGTATCCAAATAAACACAAAGAAGTAGCATGCGCTAGAGAATACGCTCGCCTGCGCAGTGGTGTGTGCCCAGCTCCTCCTCTCCCTGCCCAGGCCACTGCCTGCCTTTTCTTTCTTCTCTTTCCTTCCATAGAAGGTCAGGGTCTATCTAGACAGGGGTTCATTGGACAGAACTGAAAAGACAGCTAGACGGATGGAACAGAACTGTCCTGAAGCTGGGCAGCATTACAGCAAGCTGACGTTTGCGATTTTCAGTCGGGCAGAGATCTTGAGACACTGGCGTCCTTTGTAGGGGAGCCAGCCTTTCACACACTGCCGGCATAGGACCCTATATAAAATGGCAAAGTAGGTGGAAGGTCCTTTTCTCTCGCTGTTCTGCCTTTCTAAATTCTTTTTCTGGCATCAGCTGTTTTTCTTCTGTCTTCTGGCAACCCCCTTACTCTTCTGATCTTGTCCCTTTTCAGTAAAAAAGGCTTTACCACAAGGCTTAGTATCATTAAGTCAGTCCCTGGGTGTGTCTGTATGTTGTGTGTATGTATCTACAATTTGGTTTTGTCAGTTTGTAATACAATTTAGAATATTCCTTTCTAAACAAACTCCAATAGTAATATTTCTAAAACTTTTAGGATTATAAACTCCAGACAGCCTGAAAATTACCCTCTAAAATGTATATACAAATAAAATGTTTAGTACAGCTTCATGGTGTTCATTCACTCTTAGTACCTATTTAGGGATCCTGACTAGTTTCTGAATCCCTGTCTTGTGGTGGAATTCCAAAGTTAACTACTTTGTAGTCACTGGTGCTTTTGAAAATACATTCATTTGCCAGGTACTCATGGAATGCCTCCTCTGAGCCAGGAGCTGTGCAGGGCACCGAGTGAAAAGGAATGGCCCACCCGTCACAACTTAGAGACAAGTACATAGAAAGTTACAGTACAGAATAGACATAATAGGAGGGGAAGGTGTAGGATACTTTGGCGAGCACACAAGATGAGTGTTTAGTTCAGCTTTGGAGTATCAAGAAATTCTCCTTCGAATGATACACGAATTGTCCTCCCAGGTAGAAGGAATGCTGTACAAAGTCAAGAGAGTTGTAGACTTGTGTGTTATATTGAGAAATTCAGATTTGGTTTTAAAGGTCCTTAAGTTAAGGGATGATAACTGATCTGTAACTGAAAGAGATCACTCTGACTGTAGCAAGGAGAATGGATTGGGAGAAGCAAGACTGGAGGCTGGGAGACTTTGGTAGTGAGATTGTTAAATAATAATAGCGATTTTAACTAAAGTACTGACTCTGGGTGAGTTTAAAGGAAATGTATTGGAAGCCACAGAATTTAGTGATTGACTGAATCCATTTCTTCAACAAGTATTTATTGTGCTGCTATGTGTTAGGCACTCTGTTAGACATGATGGTGAACTAGAGAGACGCTGTCATCGTCTTCGTCTAGTGACAATGACTTCCAGGCTTCTGGAGTGGACAGCTAAGTGGGTGATGGTGCCATCCACCAGAGATGAAATAGGTGTGTTCCTCTGGACAGGAGAGGTACTTCTTCTAGCTCTGAATACCCTTCCTGAGATTGCAGGATGTCCCTGTAGTTGTGAATCACTGTGTCGAAGGAGAGATGTGACTGATGGGAGAATGTGTCTGTGCAGACAGTATTCAGGGAGGAGCTTGAGAACCACCAATATAGGTGACAGTCAGAGCCTGGAAGTAGATGAAATTCCCAGAAAGAGTGTGTAGAAGAAGATGAGGGTTGGACTGAGGATTGGACATGGCAAGACCGTGGAGAACCAAGAGGAATGATGAGAGCGGCATGAGGATGTCCAAGATGGAAGCAGCAGGACGATGGGAGCATTAGCAGTATGGCAGCAACAGTCAACTTCAGGATGTACCGCAGGGGCTTCTGGTACAAGGTGATAGCCTGAGCTTCCACATTAAACTTCACGTGTTCGCCCCCACCTTAACAGAAAGGAGTCCTGAATCTTCACATCAAAGGGCTCATGGGTGGCCAGCAAATATAATGAGGGGATTTTATGCTATGTGAATTATATCTCAATGAAGCTGTTATTAATTAAAGAGAACAACAATTATGAAAAATTCACTCCTAAACATATTCTAACCAAAGTGTTATGTTTCAAAAATGCATAAACTATAAGCATCTAGATGTGGGGATGGGGTGGAGTGGAGGGAGGGAGAAGAAGTTGTCCACAAAGGAGACTAAATTTGTATGCAGTCACCTCGTAGCACTCTGTGAAGAGCAACAGTGCATCACCTAAGTCATCCAGGGGGAAAGGGTTGCTGTTCAGATTTTGCAGCTACCTGAGGCATCTTTTCTTGAAAGGGCAACAAAAAGATCATCTTGACATTGAAGGACTTGCCAAATATCCCACCCTTCTGCTTGTCCTGAAAAAAAAAATTATTCAATGACATGCTAGAGTCAAAACAAGTAATTAGTAAGACTAAAACACCCGGTGAGGGAGGGCGAGAGACTATGATAGAGTATTTGTTAGTGGTATGGAGTTAATCGTGAATAACAGTTGTTAATAAAGTAGTAAGCCATAATGCTAATGGTACGTGGTTCCTCAGAAAAAAGTAATGTAACAGACTAACCGTAACAGGAATTTGCAATTAGAAGGTGTTTCGGTGATTAGGCAGGCAGAAGGAAGATGGGAGAGTGCAGGTTCTCACAAAACAGGTTCCTGAAGATGAACTCGGGGAGGGGGATAATTTAACTCAGTCTGTCTGAAGAAGAAAGTGGGGCGGTAGCTCCTTAATTCACAGCCGGAAACTCCATTTGGAGTTTGTGAGGAGTGCTTTCCTCACGCACAGCCCTCCAGTCTTTGCCGGAAGCTCTTTCTGGCAAACTGTTTGGAACTCAGGTTTCATTCAGTTGCCAAAACACCTTCCAGAAATGCACTTTGAAGAGTTTTTCAGTACCGTACTTCCCTGTTTACTCCAAAACAAATGAGTGGACTTTGAATGTCACCCATGTCATCAACGTACATTTGAAAAGCAAGGCTGCTTTTCTTCCATTTGTGACAATAAAGACACGTGGTCCACACTGAGTTCTCTTTACCTCTCCACTCGGGTTAGAAGGCAAGAGTCCGTCACGCAAGAATACTCAGTGCTCATGTGGATCAAAGGTTTTTAAGCAAAAAATGTCCCCCTCAAATCTGCCCTTGTTTTAGTATTTTAAATTTGGGATATTCATTTTTTATTTCAAGCATAAAAGGCAGGCTTGAGATGTTTGGGGTTTTTTCTTTTTTTCTTTTTTTTTAAATTTATTTAAAGGTGACATGGGCTTTTAAAAACATTGAGAAACTATTTTATATGTATGCTTATTGGTATGGAAAGATTAAGATGCTCACAGTGTAATTTTTTAAAAACAGCATACCCTGCTCCATCCTTCCAGGTTTTTCGAGCCCTCTTATTTTTAATTAATCTAAAAAGCACTGAGATGCTGTTATAATGTCATGATACTATTGAATTTCTATCTATCCTTCTGTTTATAAAAATAAGTTTGGTACATCTCCACTGGCAGATAGCTTTTGAAATATTTATAGCCTAAAAAACCTGTTATTTCCATATTGTAAATGAGCATTTATTAATAAAAAAATAATCCACTTTTACTTGTTTTACTTTTATTCTCATGAGTTCAGATTCGTCTGAAATTATTATAGCTATAATTTCTTCTCATTCTCTTTTATTTTGTCATGTCTTTCCCAACCATTTCATAGTTTTTATATTTTAAACAAATTTGAATCCTGATCTTTATTTAAATAGTAAGGTTAATGTTGACAATTTATAACAATGCTGATTATAACATTAATATTAGTTTATATATAGTATTTATGTATATTACAATAAAACAGCATACACAATATGATCCCATTTTTATAAACTAGATATAAATCTATGATATGCCATATGAAAAATAATCTAAAAGGTTATATATACACAGCAATTAAAAATGGTTATCTTCGATTGTGGGACTACCAGTGATTTAAGGTTTTATTTATATGTACCAAATTTTTATAGTAAAATTATATTTCCACATTTTGCCATGTAAAATGTGCACATTTTGCCCAAATCTGTGAGAAAAAAATAAGGATGCATGTTATATATGGGTAGTACTAATTCCATATCTATATAAATGTTTTTAATTCTTATATTTGTGCTTATGAGTTAAAATTGTAATTCTAGAAATCAAAAACAATATCTGTATGCAAAATTATACCCTGGAATATGATAATTGGTTTTTTTAATGTAAAAAAATTTTTGTACATAAAATTTCTTGTATCTGTTCTTATGTTTTGTAATTATTACATAAAATTTCTTATAATTTGTTTAAAAATAAATGCTAAAATTCCTTTTAATACAAAAAACAAGTACCTAAATATAAACAAAAATTTGAATTAAAAATTAAAATGAAAGGTTTTTTTTCCCCTGAAAGTTTGGGCCAAAAGCATGGGTGTGCATTGTACATGGCAAAATACATGATTTCCATAATTAATAAGGGAGTAAGATAGTCAACTCTAGGATTAAGACAAATATCAGTAGCCCCCTTATATAGCAGCCATACACATTAGAAAGTGTAATGGGGGGAGGGAAAAAGCAAACAATTCTATTCTCAACAATAACATGATACATAAAATACCCAGAAAGGAACTTAAGAAATAGGTAGATCTTTTCAAAAGGCAAACTGATTTTCCTGAGGTACTTGAAACAGTGGACTATTAATTATATCATGATCCGCAATAAGAAGAAACAATAAGAAGAAACAGTGATTTTCTTCTGGGAGAGACTTGAATATGTTTAAATACTAATACAAAGAAGAAGGAAGTTAAGGTTTTCATACAATGTCCAAATTCAAGTATTTGCTCAGTCATCCAAGCCATGTCATTCAAACCATTTCGCCAAGAGCTCCTCCCCCTCCCCCCAAAAAAGATTTTCTTACAATGGAAGAAATGATATTAAGTAGAATCAGCAGCATTTGGTGCCTGAGTAGATACAGAGCTCAAGTAAGAACTAGGGGATAGTAATATGGCACATTTCCAACTTAAGTTCCTGGGCAGAAGAGGATTTCATTAACTAATAATAGCAGTACTAGCAAACATGTATTGAGGGCCTACTATGAATTACACAGTGTGATAGTTATTTTCACAGATTAGCTGATTTAATCTTACCACCATCTGAAAGTTATCGCTATTAATCCCATCTTTTAGAGAAAGAAATTGAGGCTTTTAAAGCAGCATTAAGTCAGTTGCCCCAGGTGTGACAGAAGCTAATTGTCAGAGCCGAGACTTGAACTTGGAACTATACAGCCCAAAGCCTTTTCCCCTATAGTATAATATGTGCTATATTTTACTGCCACCACAAGACACAGACCCCAGAAGGAAATGCGGGCATCCTCTGCTTCTTAGGGTTCGGACAGTGAGTGTGGCTTTTTAATATACTGAGTTTAAGAGATTTATACAATCCCAATTTGGAGGTAAATAATTGGAAGTATGGTCTGAAGACTGGGGAAAGAGTCGGCTGAAAACAGCCTCAGGTGTGCCATCAGGAGATGGTTGTAGCCTTGCAGATGGATGAGATTGCTGGCGGGTGGTTGGGGAAAGTAGTCGACAAAGCCAGGACAGAACTAAGTCTGGGACCAGCCAACCATTAGGAAGCAGGTAAAGAGAAGCAAATGTATAAGACCTGGAAAAGGGTGATAAATAGAAGAAAAAGGAGGAAGCAGGTAGAATAAACATACACTATATTTCATCAGATTTAGGACAGACGTTTTCTCATATTTTAGGAGTATTCCCGCAGCTGAGGTGTCTTGCTATCAATGAGATCAAATAATCCTTAGCACCTTTTTTGCTTAGAAATACATAAAATAATGGGACATTTTATAACAGAAGGGATATTTTAATCTAGCAGTTAAATGGTTTAAAACTCTTCGTAGTTATCCATTTTTAAATGACTCTATAATGAAAGCATACGTTTAACTTTTATTGTCTCGTTAAGCGGTGCGTAGATTAGATTAAATGCATAGTCACGTGGTGAGTGGGCAGCGCAGGAAGCTCAGAGCTCAAGCTCTGGAGCAGAGCAGAGCCATTCAGAGTGTCCCTGCCTACCAGCTGTGTCCCTGGGTGCATGTCTTCACTCCCTTAAGCCTAGCATTTCTTATATGTAAAACAAGCATTGACTAATAGTACCTTTCTCTTAAAAATGTTGTGAGGATGAAATGAAATAGTAGATATAAAGTATTTAACATTGTGCCTGGCAGATGGTAGCTCTCAGCTATTATTGTTTTCAGTATTACTTCCTCAGATTGGAAAGAAATAACTGTCCTCCCCATCCCAGTCAGGGTACTGCCATGTCTCTGTAAGTAAAACTAGGTGACATCTAAAAGCGTGAGATATGCAGGGAGATTATTTATACTGTGTGAACTCCATGTTGCTTTGTCTGGAAAAATGTTAAACCATGTTATCTGCTAGAGAACTTGAATTAGCAGGTGTACACAGATTCTGAATTTTTTTCCCTACCCAGTGCAAAACCTTGCTTATATTAAATACAAAATGAAGTACTGATTGATATACCCCAAGGGCAAGCCCTTGGTGGGGGGTGGGGAGGCTCTAAACAAAAAAGAATATAATTTTCGTGATGGGTATTTGGGGAATTTCCTGCATTATGTCTTAGATGGCTCACATGAAGTGTTTATTTTTTTCCCCTTTATCTCTGATCAGTTCCAGGGGATTTTGTAGTTTCTCAGGTGTTGGGTTGGCTAAGTAGTTGCTGCATAAACATTGGGTAGGGAGGGCAGATAGTGTTATAAATACACTTCTTAGTTTGTCTTACACAACCAGCATCCCATGTGACTTCTCTTTATTATGGAATTCCTAAATTACTGTTATGCCTTTCCTCCAGAAAGCCTAAGGTGAAGTCATCTCGGCATTCTGATGTACAAGATAAATTCTGAGAAAAAAAGTTCATTCCTCTGGGGAAAACTGATGTTACTTACTTGGTAAAAGGCCACCACATATTCAGTTGATTGTCAGCTCCCAGTGATTTTTTTTTTTTGGTAGTAATAGTCATAACTTCTACTATAAGCTTATCTAGTATTTTGGAAACTCCTCGGAAAACCTAGAAGAGATTAAGTATTTTCAGGTTTAAGTATGTGCTTCTAAAGCTATAATTAGGTATCTCTCTGCAAATTAGCAAACTAATTATTTTTTTGTTTAGTCAAAATTTATCTTTTAGGGTTTGGCTTATAATTTGATACTTATTGATGTCAAATTATTTCATTTTCTTTTACTTGAATAATGACCTTTAATCAAACTCTAATGCCTCCGTATTCACAAAGCTTTAGTCAGTCATGTTTGGAGATGTCTAATAACTAAGGTCTTATGCATTCTTTCATATTTTATGTAATGGCTAGGTGCATGCCTGTACATAGTATTTGAGTCATCAATGTGCCACAGAACGTTTTATCAAGACATGTAGTACATCATCAAATAATCGAATTACAATGATAGCTGTAAATGGGACCAAATTTGCAGAAATAAATAGTGTCCCCCTTCAAAGAAAGAAAGTTAACAGTACTCATCATTCACTGACTGAGGCTTAATTAGCTCTGGAGCAAGTAAATAAATAGAATGTACTTCCCATATATAGCAAATTCTGAATCATTGCTATTTTTTATGTAACTGACCCACATAGATTCCTTGCTGTATTCTTTTATCTATGCACCTCAGGGGTTTTTGTCTTGTTTTGCTTTTTGTAAACTGAAGGACTATACTTTAATCACCTCATAAATCCCTTTCATTTCTAAAACACTGTGAGACATTTCCTTTGAGCCTTGAGGCTCTTGCCAGTCATGTGGCTGAGTCGTCTGGAATGAACATCCTTGATGATTGACACTGTGAAATTCTGCGAGGGGAGTTCAGTGCAAGAGTGGGTCCATTTGTTCGGGAGCCATGTGCCATGTTCGGAAGTCCTGTAAGAGCCTATAGTCCAGTAGAGCAGTGTGGTGGTTTTAAAACATGGCCCCCAAAGTTCTTTTTGACACTCTTCCGTCAAAAGGTGGGGCCATGCCCCTCCCCTTGAATCTGGGCTCTGTGCCGGCCTGACGATAACACAATGACAAACGTGTATTTAGCTTCTCTTCAGGAACTGTTTGAGTTTCTTGGCCTGGGCCTTAAGAAACAAGCAGTTTGCATGTCCTGTCTCGTGGGACACTCACTCTTAGAACCCAGCTGCCATGCTGTGAGGAAGCCTGGCCAGCCCTGCAGGAAGACCCAGGCAGCGAGCACTGTCTGCGACTGAGCCAGCCTGGAAGCAGAGTCCCAGCCCCGCAAGAGCAGATCGTAGGCAAAATAAATGACTGTTGTGTTAAGCCACCAAGGGTTGTTACCAGAACAAGGAGGTGTACATAAACAAGCAATTTCACAGCTCTGTAGAATTATGCGATGGAGTGGGTATCACAGCAACATTAATCCATTTCCTTCAGTATCAGGGAAGACTTCCTTGGAACGATGACTGGTGAGCTGAGTCCTGAGTGAGTAACGTTAGCCAGGTGCAGAGAGAGGGTGTTCTGGGCAGAAGGGACAGCAGTGTGATGAGAGGTAGAGGCCAGATAGGTAGATAAATGTCGTTCCAGTTTACAGGCTAGAAAGTGTGAATCCCTGGGGTTAAGGCCATGTTTCTAGTAAGTCACTGAGGTAAAAATAGAAATCAGACCTAACCCCCGAGTTTTTTCAGGCATGCCACGCTGTCGTTTTAAAGCTGAAGCGAGATTGGGCTTAGCTACTCCAGCCTCCCCTTTTATAGATGAAGCAACTGAGGCAGCAGCCTGGGCAAGGGGAAGAGTGCAGACAGCCCAGGAGGACTCGTCCGGGAAGCCGGCTCCAAGGCCGAGGTGAACGTGCAGACGTTTGTTAGGGCGTGTTCTTGGAATCCAGTTGTGCCCCTTCCTCGGTGTTGACTGAATGTGGCTGTGTTACCCCATGGACACGCCACGTGTATGAAGGTGCCCAGCCCGTTGCATGAAGCCCACAGTGTGTTGCCCCTGAAGCCCGTGTCCAATGGCTCTTGCCCCAAAACCGGGTATTTACCTCTTAGCGAAAGAGGGAGGAGAGAAAAATCACCATTTTGTGAATCCACCAAAGCACTCCCTCCATGTTCATCACAGAAGTGTGTCCTTACCTGCGGTTTTTTGTGGAATCGTTCAAATTTGTTGTTTGACAATTACTGACAATCACAGTTGTGCAGGGCAAGTTGATGCACATTGACCCCTAGCTTCATTAGTCAAGGGACAGAATGGAAAGAGGAGTGAGTTCACAGGTTGGAAATGCAGCACTTGTTTTCTATCAGAAAACATTTAGGTGTTCGGGTGGGCGGGATCCAGTATCCTGAAGCCTGTGCTGTTTACAGGAGCATCTGGTTTTTACTTTTTCAGTTCGGCAACCCTGCTCTGCCGTTCCTGCTCTTGTGTGATTGATTGGGTTTGTGACTTGAATAGCTTTTGAGATTTCAGTAACTGGACTCCAGAGATTCATCACCCTGAGGGCATTTTAATATAGCTCTTACAAGTGTCTTAAATACTGGGAATTTAATCAGTATGCTTACATTTCTAAAATTTTTTTCTTGCCTGAACCATTATACATTCTACATTTCACAGAACAAATATTTAATCCTTATGATTTTGTAACCAAGGGATTTAAAGATTAACTTTGAAAATAGGTCAGGGAAAAACCTCTACTTTGGTTTACAGCTAATCAGGCAAGGGAGTAAAAAGAGCAGTTTGGGAGCTTTTGGAGAGCATTTGTGAAATCAGTTTTATGTAATTTTATGAAAGCTGCTGTCTGTATGAGCTCCCGTGTGAGTCATACCTTCCTGTAGTTTTGCCACTCCTTCATTTATCCATTCATGATTATTCATCCATTCATTGTTCATCCATTCATTCACCAAATATTGCTCTAGACACTGGGGTAACAGACATAAATAAGACAGCCAGTGTTTACTGCCAGCTCCATGCCCCGCGCTTTGAAACTTGGGGATTCCATGTTCACAGCTCCGCGGTCTGGAATAATGGGGGGAGCATCTCAATGGGACCCCAGTTGTCTCTCTAAATTCACTGGTGAGCGGTGTGACTTAAGGCGAGACCCGATCTGTGTCCATTTCCTCATCTCCGAAATGGTATTGCTCACCCTGTTTACTTCATAGCTTCAATGCAAGAATCCAGTGAAACAGCGATTTTGAAAGAGCTTTGAAAAGTAGCAGGCATTATACAAAGAGGGGTAGTGATCTTGTGACTGCGGTAGGTGGTTTTAACCATTTTCTTGGGAAGGGTTGAGGATGAGTCCATTTTTATTGGACTCATAAAAGCTACACATTTATGACAGTCAGCCTTAGCATTTCTTCCACATGTACAAATACCTTACTTCCCATCCACAGAGCAGAGACTTCCTAATGAGGTACCTGGAAGCTGATATCTACAGCTGGTAAAGCTTACTTAGAAAATGTTATCCAATCCATGGACCGCATTATTAAATCAACAAGTACTGATGGCATGCCCAGACTGAGGGGACAGGGAGAGAGGTAAGGGATGAGATGACATTGGTTTTCAAGAAGCCTAGACTTGAATTTGAAAATTCATAGTGGTCAAATAGAAATGCTTTTCTTAATTGCACTTTCCCAAGTACCTGTACAGAGATGTCCTTTGACCTGATAATGTTTCTGGGGGCCCTCTTTCTTAGACATTGGAGCACCCACTTACCTGCCCCCTCCCACTGGATCCTAGAACCAATGATTTTATGAGGAAACTAAAAAATTACTTCTAGTTTTATGTTTGATTTACTACTAGGTTTTAGGTACCATGCTGACATTCTAGAATAAGATAAAAGGTGTAGAGCAAACCCAATCCTGGACTAACTCAGGAATCCCTCTCAAACAAACATCAACTCTAGAGTATGGAGGGTTTTGTGTTTTACTCACTGCTGTCTCCCTAGAGCCTAGGTCAGGGCCTAACAACCAACTCTCACTGGAAGTCTTTTGAATGAATGAAAGTTTTCGTCTTCCATAAAGTCTCGATACTCTGATATCCCCAGAAAGGCGGTGGCTTCTTGAAAACAGGCTGTACTTCATTGGTCTCCAGATTTCCGGTGTCTGGCACACCATTGATGTTCTGGATGCTTGTCCATTGAACAAAGGGACAGACACAACCGGCACTATGGTGGATGCCCCAAGGTGAGGACTTTCTGATCTCTCCCTAAAGCCACAGAAGGACTTTTTCCCAGGAGTCTGAGGTGTGGCCCAGAGTGGCCTGCTAAAATGTGACATTCCCTGAGGGTTCTTTTTTTTAAGCTTAACTTTTCTGTTTATTTTAGATTTTTCTACTCTATCCATGTTCCTTTCAAAAGATGATCCCCGGCAGGATGGATACAATTGGTATTCCAGGAAGACACCTTGTGTGTATCTCCTGCTGAGTCCCATCTGAGTCTGGTACACACGGTGGCCCTTGGCCATGCCTCCTGGCCCAGGACAGGCCAGCCTAGTCTTAAAGCCACTTCAGAATCATGTAAGAGACCCAATGGCACCGGTTAGGAAGAAGTAGGACAGCTGGCCAGTTACTTTCTGGGAGTTTTATGATGCCGTCTTTGAGCCTCA
Organism: Lyroderma lyra; assembly: GCA_004026885.1. Taxonomy (NCBI): domain Eukaryota; kingdom Metazoa; phylum Chordata; class Mammalia; order Chiroptera; family Megadermatidae; genus Lyroderma; species Lyroderma lyra. Next base: position 70,564 of record PVJL010004804.1, read on the forward strand.
TTGACTCTTCTAACTCCTCCTGAAACACTAATAAGCCAGCAAACATTTTATCTCTTCCACTATTTTTCATACCTGCACATCTCTCATTGGAACTTCATGACAATTGTGTGGAAGTGATGTTTCTTTGCTTTCAACGTTATTGTTTCCACAAATGAGACATCTCAGGCCCAGTGCAGGGCTGGGACAAGGGAGGCACTCGCCTCAGGCACAAAATTTAAGGGTGTGCTGAAGAATTCAGTAATCAAGATACATAATATGTTAAGAAATTAAAATTTATGCAGAGTCTGGCGGGGCCAGGATTAAGGTGGGGCGAATGGGGTAAGTTACTCAAGTAAGTTCGGAGTCAGATCCTGTCTTAATTTAAAATTGTATTTTCTTCATCCTGAATCTTTCTGTCTTTTGATTTTGCCCCTGAGGCCAGTACCTCACTCGCCTCACCCTAGTTCCAGCCCTTAAAGGAGAAGTGCCCCAGGTCACACATCTTATAAGTAGCGGAGCCTGCATTTGAACCAGGGCCTTCTGACTCCGTCATATGCTCTTTCTGTCATTGCCACACAGCCACTTAAAATGCCTGAGTTTCTCTGTCTGCAAATATCAATTGGTCTTTGTTGTTGTTCCTTACGTTTTTCTTAAGCCCCATTATTTGAGTCTATCTTGAATACTCCCTGGTGTATTTTTGTTAATAAATGCATGTGATGAGCCCTCTGTTTTAGACAATTACTTGATTTCTAAGCATTTCAGGATGAATCTTATCTCAAGGGCACACTACAAAATTACTGCCTTGCTCTGAACTGAATTCTGCACCTCAGGTTAAGAACGGATGAGCATAGCTAACTGCATGAGCTGGGAAGAGGAGGCCTATTTTTTAAGCACCATCAAATTATAGAACGATTACAGTGATTAGAATAGCAATGAGGAATTCAGCAGCATGTCTTATGAAGTCAAAATGCCTACAGATTTTGTTTTTCAGTGACGTTTCTTAAATAATAAAAATAGTCCATGCTAGCAAGGACAAACCCCAGTGACCAAGTTCATCTTCTATGGGAGAAGGGTGCCCAGGCCCACGTGAAGGTGTAAGTGATCTTTTTCTGTGAAGATGTTGCTTTTCTAAAGAGTGTATCAGTGGATCCTGCTGTATGGTTGGGAAGAATGGAAAACTGCCCCACTGATTACTTTCCTTACACTTGGCCTTACTTCTGAAAAATTTGCTAGCATCCTTGTGAATTCAGGTCTACTGTACCTGTTGGAGATGAACAGAAAAAGGAAGTTTGAGATTGGAACTAGAAGGTAAAATAAAGCAAGCCGTAGTAGACTTTTATTTTTATTTGCCATTAAGTCTTAGTTGAGGTGACGGGAGTTGAGGGCAAGGAAAGAGACCTTGGAATTATACGAGGGCTGTCCAGTAAAAATCCAGCCATAAACGCCTCCCATTTTTCGTATTCTGTGGCTGGAGACTTTCTGGACAACCCTCGTACACTGTTTATTTAGAAGGACGAAGCTAGATGTTAGGAATCGCTGAGTCCCTGGGAATATCACAGATAGAAACTCTGATTTCTGTTAATAACTAAAGGCATTGAACATTTGGTTTGAGGAACTAGACAGACAGTAGGCTGATTAGACGGACCGTTTTAAATGGCACTGCCCCGTTTCCATCGGTGCGTAGGGCCAGCCTCGTCTCACTGGGCTAAACTCAAGGCTGGCCCTGCGGACCCCTGGAAACGGAGCAGCACCATTGTTTCCTGTCCCGTTTAAAACGGGACGTCTGGTCCACCTACCAGACAGAGAAGCGGAAAAGGGGCCCTTTCCTAAGCCTACGTTCTTTCATTGCTTTGCTTTAATGAGTACAATTAGACGTAAGGGCTTTCATTCATATGGTATTTTTATGGGAGATTGTGAGCAGTGAGGCTTGCTTAAGTCAGGACCAAACTGCTGAGGGCATTGAATGCTAGGCTGAGAAATGAGTACTTTGTCTTATAGGTGATACTGGACTGTGGAGGAGTTGTGAGTGGGGGCGAACCTAATCGAACTCATATTTGTCAAAAGTTGGTTCAGAAAAACAAAAATGTATGGCCCCCAAAGTTTATATGTACAACAAGTTTAATCTGGTGACATTAGGAACAACGAAGGAAGTGGAGACAGGAATTTGTGTGTGAAAACAGTAAGTACTTTGAGCCGTGCTTTGGTTGGTTCAATTAGAAATGCAAGGAAAGGGTGGCTGTGAGATTGGTGGCAGAGGAAATTGGCATTAGTCACTGGGACTTTTATTCGTTGTTAGAAGGAGAAAGAGGTTTTACAAAAGCACCCCAAGGTTTTACCATGAGTACCCTATACATTCCATGCATTCCAAAAAAAGAAAAGAAAGAAAAAAAGAAGAAGAAGAAATGGACAAGGAACTGTTTGGGGAATGAAGGCAGAAAAGAGGGCATACTCAGTTTCACACATGTTTTCTCCGAAGCACTGGATGAGCAATGAAAATGTCCCCCGGGTTGTTGGGGATGCAGAACTGGAACTGGGAGAAAGATCAAGGCTAAAAATGAATTATTTAGAAGCCACATATTCAGATAGAATGCTGAAGTTTTAGTAGGAACTACACAAAGGACCGAGATGGACACGTGTCCATTGGCTGGAAAGGGGAAGCAATGTCATAGGAGGAATGGTCTGAGATGGAGGAGGGCCAAGATGCCTTAGGAGTTTCGGAGCCAAGGGAGGAAGTAATTTCGGGAAGAATGGTGTGGCCAGCACTGCCAGCGCCTGCAGAGCAAAACCAGTGAGTAATCACAGGAGTAGTATTGAGCTCAGCAAATAAAAATGGAGATCCAGGAGGAGGAAGAGTGTCAAAAAAGCAGGAAGCTAACATAAGAGGTGCTTCTATTGGGTGACCGCTGTGTGAACTTTAAGCGAAATTAACGTGGTAGATGCTGTTTTCCCTGGATGACGAGCGGACATTTAAATCTCTCGTGTTTATCAGTTTCAAAGATTTTATTTTAATGGGCAGATGTCAAGGAAATGATCATATCTTCTTTTTAATGTCTCTTGAAGTTTCATAATTCTCTTTTTTGTTTCCACAAAACATGAGTTTCTAGTGCATGGTTATCTTTGCTCATTCCCCAAAATGGATTCAGGTACGTTTGGCTCTTGTACTTTAAGTGAGACAGGCTGCTTCACATATGGCTGGTTTGGTTTTACGTGTCCAATGGCATTCCAGAGCAAAGAAGAAACGTGCTATTTTCCTTTCACTCTTTTCTCAGTGGAGCAAGCAGAACTATACCACTTCAAAACAACATGCCTCCAGGTTCCACTCAGTGCTTGGTTCATTTATTTCCTGTCCTTGTCATGACTCTGAGGAAGAGAAGTTCTTTGCAGAAGGGGTTCTGATAGATGTGTGCATTCCATATCAATGGCTCTCGGCAAAATCATTGAGACTTTTGTTTTCTGCTTCGAGTATTTGCTGAATGGAATCTGACTGAATCTAAAAGCATAAAAGGCAAGCTTAAATCGTTTAGGTCTGTAGCGCAAAGGGTAACTTGGTTCTCCTGAATCTTAATAACAGGACATCCTGAATCAGTGATCGTCATCATCATCTATACTTGAAAACATCAAATTAATTTCTTAAGAGCCTTTTGCCAAACTAACAGGATAACAAAATAAGTTAACCTAACTAGTTAACGTGTCCTCTGGAAGCCTTTGTTCATTCAGTCAGTCATTTATTTAACATTTATTGAATACATATATACTTTATGCCAGGCTGGAGTAAAAACTCATCATTGTCCCTAAGATTCTTTTGTTAAGTATCGAGAATTTCAACCCAGTATAGTGTACGTGGTAGCAGTAAGCCTTAGGGAGCTGTGAGAAGAAGGAGACTGGGGTAGGATCAGGAGAGAAGTAACAAAACTGAAATTGGAGGCAGTTGATGCAGCTCCTTATGTCACTTGCTAAAGAATCTGAATTTTACCCTAAAAGTAGTGGTGTATTGAATTGTTTTAAACAGAAGCAAGTCCTGATCAGCATGATGCTACATTTGAGTAGGATGACAAATAGACTTAAGGTGGAGGGAAAACTGGAGGCAGGAAGTCAGTTATGACTGTTAGAGTACTTGTGGTGAGGAGGGTCTTATTCGAGGTGCTACCAAGGTGGGCATAGAGAGGAGGCAGTGAATGGGAGAGCTCCTTGGGAAGTAGCAATAACCATTAGAATAGAAGAGATAGGAGGAAGTTCAGAGACAGGTAGAGTCAAGGACATATTTGAGGCTTAAATGCCCAAGCTGGGGTGGGGGTGGGGGTGGGGGTCGGAGGGTGGGCAAAAAACAGGTGTCAGCTTTTGGCTATCTCTAACAGCAAAGCAATTACAACATCTGAGTCATCCGAGGCTAATTTCAGTGCCTGACAGGAATCCTACCTGTTGGTCTTTGAAGCCAAGGATGAAATGGCGTTTGGCCTCTTGAAACCTTTGGAACAGTGCTGAATAGGTATGAATCAGGTTTCGTAGGTAGGGGCCCTGGTCCTGGAGGAGGCACACCTTCTCGCATTGCAGCAGGATACCCTTTTGATAGTGGCTTTCAGTCTTGCTTTTTACTATCTCTGTAATCATAGGTGCGTTTCACCTTGATAATGATTAATGATACCTAGCACTTTGTATCTTCAAAGAACTCAACAACATTAAATTATTAATCTGCATAATATCCCTATAGGTTAGTAGGTGGGGATTATTTCCCCATTTTCCAGATGGGAAAACCCAGAGAGACAGTGACTTGCCCAAGGCCATATAGCCTCCCAGTGGCAGAACTGAATTTTGAATCTGCAGTTTCTTTTATCTTTTATCACACTCACACTACAAGTTGATGGTCATTCTTTACATATTAGACCATGTTTGTCATTTCGGTTATTCAAAAATCTCAGCATTTAGACCTGGAAAAGGGCAAGCAGGGTAACAGGAAAGAGGGAAAGTGACTAGAAATACAGGGTGGGAGGACGAGGCCGGGAGCAGTCATATAGCCAACTCTCAACTCCAGTATATCAGGGGAAGGGCGTCCATTTCTCGGTGGCTCTGGGACATCATTTCAGCTAAGAGACCAGTCAGTCATTGTGTCAGGGAGTCCTGTATGGCACATTGGTGTAACTTTAACACTACACAGCAGCAAGAAAACAGTTGTAAAAGTTTTTGTTGTTGTTGTTTTAATAAGACCATGTGATGAAGAAAGAGAACTGACTTTGGAGCTAGACAGACCTGGCTTGAAATCTCTCCCAAGAGGGAGCTGGGTGACTTTGGGCTGGAGAAGGATTAGGTGATGATATATATATGTCAACTGCCTAGCATGGAACCTGACAATTACTGCTTCAGAAATGGTGGTTGTTATTTTTATTCTCATTCAAAGCCAGGATGTCAGGCTGAAAGGGGCCTTTGATTTTCTACCATTGACAGGACCAGATAAATTCAACTTTTGAGGAATTACAGCCTATTGAAGAAGCCAGTGAAACATTTTGATATTGAGTCAACTAGATAGGGTATCACTCCCTGTTCACTGACAAATATGGAGAGGTAATTTCAGTAGGTCAGTCATCAGTGTGGGCCTTCCAAAACATTATAGTCATGTTACAGTAAACTTTTTATATTTGTTGCATCACAAAGATTTATTGAAGTGATAAAAGTTATTATGGAAAACAGTGTGCGGTAACTATAGTAACAGTTATTTGATCTCACAGTAATTAGCTAAGCATTTAGTTGCACAATACTTTCACAATGCCTTCCTGGTTAGTTCATTAAACAAAATTAGCTTTTGTTTGAACTGCCTTCGTACGGCATCTTAAATTTGATTTTCGTTCAAAAGAATTGGAAAGTGTATTTTAAAACTACCTTTCCAACTGATGGTTTATGGACATATTTAAGGTTGCAACTGGTTTTTGTTCAATTCCCTTTTTGTACCACGGTGTGATCGTGATTCATCAGGTTATCCTCTGAAGTGTGTCTTTCAGTTTCATAGAGTGTGCTAAGATGTGAATGGTAAATTGGAGACCAGTTTCTTAATTCCAGCCCCAGTCCTGCCTCATATTGTAGAGTGGGCTCAGCAGGTGTCCTTCCCATTGACTTGGGTTCTATTATGCCTTTGACATTGGGTTGATGTGTTACAAGTGGCAGAATCCTGAGATCTCATGAATGTGGTCATTTCTTGATTAAATTCCATGTCTCTTGATGGGACCAGAAGGTGCCTTTTCTAACTTGTCCAGTATAACTCATGTAGTGCTCGGTACCTCTCCTTTTGCAAGGTAGGACATATTGTGGATGGTTCACCCCAAGGATGATGTCATTCTCAGAGGCCTTTCAGAGTTCTTGAGACAAGGGCCTCTCAAACTATACACCACCAGCCCCGCTCATCCCCAGTGTACAGGTCCAGCTCAACCCAGACTGTTTGGCAGATTGGAGGTCCTGGACGCAAAGGGAAACTTCAAGCATTCAAGATTTCAAAACAGAAAAATAACGCAAATGAAACAAAACAGAAAAAAAATGTTCTGACTTACTGGCTAAAAATGAGGGGATTCCAGAGTAAATGAGCACCAGGATTTTTGAAAATTCAGAAGAAGTTCCCTTTATTAATTTCATTCTGATTCCTGTCAGCTTAGTGATTTTATTTTTGTAGTTCACTCTATTTTTCAAAGGCAATACTAGCTTTTAAAAACTAGTTGCTTTCTAAGTTGTATATCAAGTTCTTCTCTCAAGTAACTGGAGGTCACCCCACCCCCACCCCCAGTTTTCAGTTGGGCAAGTATTTTGGGACTGTAACATTTCCAGTTCTATGCATTTTAATTTGCCTAATTATTTTCTAGGTAGAATAAATGTATCTTTGGTTTCATTAATTAGGCTCTGACGTCAAGAATCTATTCATTCTTGATTGGACTTTAAAACAGTAATACCCGAATAGGTTATCCTAGGTGGCTCGGTCTTTTCCCATCTCCCCATTCCTGCTTTAATCCTGCATGACTTTAACATCTCAGCTGAAAAGGCCTCCAAAACCCTTCACACCTCTCTTTTCCACGTACTCTTTCTTCTTCAGAGCATAATGTCTTTCTTTCACTCCACTGGGAAAAAACTTTGATGTTTTGATGCAACTCTCGTTGCAGCTTCTGTGAAACTTTCCCCAATTTCTCTTCCACTCTGTCCCCTGCTCCCTAAACTCTGCCATGCCATTTGCACCTAATTTGGGCACACATTTGTCATCACACATTGTAACTTTTGGTTAAAAATGGTCTTCCCTCATAAGCTATGAACTCCACCAGTGGGTTGCCACCCGTTTCTCCCTGATCTTCCCGTGGTGCCCAGCATGTACCATGCAGCCTGTGGATGAGCCCCCAGCCAGTGGTGCCTCCTCACCCCACCATTCCTCGACTTCCTGGACTCTTTGTCATGTCTATCTTCTCGTTTGCTGCCCAGCCCAGCCACACTGGAGATTTACCCTTCATCTCTCCACATTTGTAACCCTTTGCTCTAGGCCTACAAAATTTTCTAGGTTTGGATCGCCAGTCACCTCAGGAAAAGAGGAAAATCAGTACTGTGTGTTGAGCACCATTGTGTTTTAGGCACTCTACAGTGTTTTTCATTATTCCCACAACTCTATGAGGAAAAAGTTAAAATCCACATTTTTTTATTAAGAGAAACTAAGGTTCAGAAAGATTAAGTGCCATAAGAAGCTAATAATTGGAAGAGCTGGAATTCGAACACAGGACTCTCTCTCTCTCTGCCTCCAAAATCCAACCTCTTTCACTTTTTCTGATTCATTGGCTTCATTTTGGTGATTCAGCTCAACATGCATTCTAAACTAAGCCAGTTCATCATGGCCACCGCTGCCACCCTGCATTCCTTTGATCGCTTGGCCTCCTGCTGTGCATCGGTCAGCCAGAGGTCTGCCTCCCCACTGGGTCTTCTCTTCTCTTCTAGTGCCCTAGGTCTCTGCGAAAGAAATGACACAGATTCTTCCAGATACGGCTTCTTATGAAGACAGGCTGCTAAGTGTCATTTTGACAGAGAATGTCCACTCCGTTACCCACCCACCACCCGCAGCCCCGTCAGTGTCCAAGGCCAACACTGACAAACAGTCGTGAGTACCTTCGGGACAGCCTTCCAGAAAGCCATTACCAGTGGGCGAGAGTCGAGGTCGTGGGTGAAACCTGTTTGCCGCTCTGCTCCAGCTTGCTGTTGCTGAGCTGTTTCCCCATTCTTCTCTGTGAGTCTTACCACTACCACCCTACAACCCTCTTCCTTACAACTGTTTTGTGGACACGTCTCTGCTTTGCTTCCCCACACTGATTCTTCTGCTTGGCACACGTTCCTCCTGTCACTGTCTGCAATAAGTAGTGATAGAGTCGTCTCATTTTATTGTTAAGTTCCACAAAGGTGAATTTGTCCCTTAGTGTGTAGACAGTGCCTGTAGAGTATCTGACACATGGTAGAAGCTCAGTGAACATTTGAATGAAGAAAGAAAGAAGGTAAAATGGAAGGGTGGATAGATTTGGCACAGTGCACTGAACATATGTGTGTGTGTGTGTGTGTGTGTGTGTGTGTGTGTGTATGATGTATATATGTATGTATATGTATATATCTTTTGTGTTTCTCCCTAATAACCCATTGAAGTCAGTGTTATTATTATTACTATTAGAGAGGAGCAAATGGAAGACCCTAGAGGTTGCTCTGCTAGTAAATGGCATAACCGAACGGTCTTTCACAGACCTATTCAAATGCCCTCTCTTCTGAAAAGCCTTTTGTTATTCCTGCAGCCATGAGCATGGCACTGCACAATTCTGGAGGCACCATTCACACAGATGACAGAGTGAAGGATGCCTCTGGAGTTGTACAGTTTGGTGGCTCTGGTTTTGATGGTACTTGAAGTCTCAATTGCAAGTTTTCACACCCTATGTTAAGTCCTATTTCCTCTGCTAGGTTTTGGCCTCCCCAAAGGGAGGGAAAGTGCTCTCTTCATCCGTGGTCCCTATTGGACATATGCAGAGTGACTGTGGAATGCTGGGATATCCTGCCTCCTGTTTTACTGTGGCATAGGGTATGTCATCCATCCTCTCCTGCACCTAGGTTTCCCAAGGAAGGCATGCTCTTCTCAAGTCACCTCTCCGTAGCTATTACAGTCCAGGCCATCGTGGTGTTCATCAGACACTAGGGGCACAATGACTAAATGACAGAGGAGTGTACTTTTCAAGAACTCCAAAACTGTTGATCTCAAAAAAAAAAAAAAATTGATTGGCTCCAAAGCACCAAAAAAATTAAAAAATTAAAAAAATTAAAAAGGCACAGGATCAAAAATGTTAAACAAATATAAAACCAAGCATTTTGTTATCTTTGTTAAATGTAAAACTTAGCAATGATTACTAAGAAATCATAGCAAACTACAAATTTAATGAGTAACTGGTAGCCAACTAATTTCAAAAACAAAACTACAAAAACTCTTTTAGAAATGTTATGGCCAGGTCGGCTTTAGCTCATGCAGTGACTTTGTCATAGTAGAACAAAAATGTTATGGCCATATAATTATTTTTAATGTGGGTTATGAATACAACTTTTAGTATGTTTGATATGATGTCAGGAAGGGGGGCTCCCCCAAAAAGAAACATAGCATGAGATCTTAAAAATAAATTTTCTGGCTTTGCAATGCTGTGCACATAGTCCAGGAAATATTTGCTGGATTTTAATTGATTGTAATTAAATGCTGTAATAGAGAGAAGGAAGTGTGGATATGTTGTTATCTTGCCTTTTTAACTGTTGGTCTAATTGATAAAAAGAAAAAAGTGTTGATGCAATTCCCTGTTACATAGAATGAGGCCATGTTCCTGCAGATCCTGAGCTCTTGCGGCTCTTGGGTGGTACTGGTCAGAACTTCCTGACCTCTGCATCCTGGGCCTGCTCTCAGGTGTGTACATGTCGTCCTGTGTGGTTCCTTCCAACGGCAGGAAGTTGGGGGCAGCACAGGAGCTCCGAGGGTGGAATGCTGGAGCAGGTGAGGCAAAGGGACGCCATGGCCAGGACCTGGGTACAGTGTGGGACCAAGGGCATGGGCCACGTCCACTCTGTTTGCTTGTGCGAGGCATGCTGGGACTGACCTTTCTACTTGCCCTTCACATTCAGGGTGACTCAAAGCGCTGAACCATTGATTGGGGTTACAGATTACACAGAGACCATGTGGACAGCAGGGTAGAGGTATTCCCTCAGCTGTGAGTATTGAATATTTATTTGCAAGGTAGATTTTTGGTATTTGTTCTCTTCAATCGGGGGATTTCCATTTTCTCTCTTTCTTTCTTTCTTTCTTTCTTTTTTTTCTTGGATGTCCTTTTGTGTTTCATCTGTAATATGAATAGCGGTCCCAGGAGCTGATACTCACTTTAACCTGTTCAAACACTGCTGTAGACCTCCATAGCTTATACTAGCCCCAAGTAATGTTGGTGTGCCATTGCTGCTGAAGGTTCATACCTAATATTGTCCCCCTACTAATGACCTAGCAAGGATTTGACGCACAATGAGAAGCAGGACAGATTGGAAATGAGGCGCACGCACCTGACGTTCAGAGCCATGGTCAAGGGCGGAAATGTAAAGCATGTTGAATCCATTGTGTGCTTGTAGAGTGATTAGAACACATCTATGACAACCACCGTGAAGGGAGTTTTGGGTTGTTATTTTGTAATAAGTGGATTCATATGCTCTAGCATCTCCAAAGTGTAGAATTACTAGTTAAATGCATATATGTTTTTCAAAAGAAATCATCAAAAAGGACATTCCACTCTTATTACAAAGCTATTTTCGAGGTAAATATTTTGATAGATGTGGTTCAGTGCACCTGGGAGCCAAGGGAGACACAGCTGAGCCTGAGGCAGTCAGGGCAGATGGAGCACGAGACAGAGCAGGGGTTGCCCCCCCCCCCCCGACCCCCCATATCTTGCATGTGGTTGACTATGACAACTGGAACATTTGACATTTTCTTTGCCACTGTCAGAAGAACAGCTTCCTGGTGAAAAATGCTCTTGTTATTTAAGGATAACAATGACCATGCTGGAATTTCTCTCACAAATAAATTTGTAAGTATGTTATGACACAAGCAGTTGGTTAAGTGAGAGTATTAATTAGAATCAAGGCAGTAGACTGGAGTAAGTAACGTCTGCTTAAACTTGTATCAGATACAGTGTGTTTAGGGTTAGGGCATTTTCTGGTCATGAGGCATGTTTGTGATGTATTATGCTAAGAAGATTGCTACTTTATTTTTTTCTCTTTTTGAAGCTAAGAGTTGAAACACTAAGCCAGGCATGTCCAACCTGCAGCCCAGGACGGCTTTGAATGCGGCCCAACACAAATTCTTAAAACATTAGGAGATTTTTTTGCAACCTTTTTTTTTTTTTAGCTCATTAGCTATCTTTAGTGTCAGCGTATTTTACATGTGGCCCAAGACAATTCTTCCAGTGTGGCCCAGGGAAGCCAGAAGGAGGGACACCACTGCACTAAGCAGACTTAAATCATAATTTATAATTTATTAAAATAATCAAGTGCATCATCCACCTTTGTTGTTAGGAAATAAGCATGCACATTTAAAATGTCGACTTCTTTGCATGCCTGTCTACTCAGTAGATAGGTGGCGTTACGTGACATTTTAAAATTGTAACAACCTTTTTCCCTTTCAGCTAAAGTCCTATCTTTCATCAGTCTTAAAAAGTTTGTCTTTATGAAGGTGGCATTGTTTATTAGTGGAGAAACAACATAGTAAACCCAGCACAGTCTTTTACATTCTCCATAAATTATCAAGAAATGGCTTGAACTCTATAACAATGAGCATGTGTTTTATTTGTCATTTATTTTCCTACTGGAGTATAAGTTCCTTGAGGGCAGGAACCATCTTTACATCCTCATCTAATGATTGAATAAATGTTGAAGGACTCATTGCTAAGAAAGTGATAGTTTTCTTGAGCACCCCAAAAGCTGTCAGCAAACAAATGATAAAGATGAGTTTTTGAAGGACCCAGCAAGGTGTCTTTATTAGCAACCCAAGCAGGAGCGTGGGTAACGTGGGCGAGTTAGAATTACACTCCCTCCCGCCCACCTTTGCTGGAAGTTGGTTCGTTGTGAACGTGTTAATCTTGTTTCTGCTAGAGAAAAATAGTCTCAGATTTTCCCTCGGAGAGAGCGTGCATAAATTCAGCAACTGAATTTGATTTTCTGAGAGTGTTTCTAAACTGATGAAATGTTGTGCTTTTAAAACCATTTACCTAAAATGTTCTGTGATTACAACATCTGCTAAGCCTATTATGTCTTTTCATTAAACAGTTTTATTGTTCTGTGTGCAAACTCTTATTTGAAGCAATAAAGCTGAGTTCACTGCAGACTTTCTAACAAGCAGAATTTTTTTTAAACAGTGAAAGAAACTGCATATTCCCTATCCTCACACATAGTATTAAAACAAAAAGAATCCTGTTCAGAAATGATCCTATTAACTTCACTTTTTTAAAAAAATGAAAGTCTCTATTTGAAGTCGAGCTGAAATAATAGAAAATGATACTGAATGTGTAATTCTAGCTTGCTTTTGACCCCTTGTATGTTTTTAGTTTTTCATCTGGGACCTGGACATGAGAAAGCAGTTAAATGTGTATAGATTCTTTAATTAGGGAAGAGGTGTCAGTAGCAATTCACTGACTAATTGAGGAAATATTTTTATTACATTATAAAATCCAAAATTTAGCAAGGGCAATCTCATTTTATCCTGGGCAGTCCATCTGGAGCTATATTTGGATAGAATAAACCTATTTAATTTAGAAATTTAAGACTTTCTCCAGCGCACACTTCCCTCCCTGCCAGCACCACAGAATTTCTCAGGAAGGAAACCCCGCCCACCTACCCAGAAGAGGTCCGTGAATGCAGATACCAGCTTTTTGCCTACAACCCTGTGACAATTATAAGTAGATTCAAATGGCTTTTGAAAAGATCCAGAGCTTTTGTCAACGACCGCCTTTCGTCGGTAAAACACGTGAGTGAGAGGCAGTTAGCCACTTGCCCCAAGTGTGCAGAGCACCGAGAAGCAGTAGCCCGCATCCTTTGACCTGGAGCCCGCCAGAGGACAGCGGCCCTCTCGGTAACTGCTGCGCTGCTGCTTTAATGCGGGACGCCTTCTAGTTCCAGAGATGGCGAAACCCAGTTGAGGATGAGCTGCTGGTTTATTTTGTCATCTTGAGGCAAGGATGAAAGCTCAGTCACTAAATGACTAAAATTGTAGTGCGCTGTACAGCACGGCGGGCAGCGTGCACGGATGGGTGTGTTGAAACAGTGACTGGGGAATCTTGCCTGATGCGCTTCCAGATCTTCCTCCACTCTCCAGCTCCTAGTTCGCAGGCTCAGGATCCTGCAGCGGCCCAGGTGGAAAGGCAGTGGCTGACACGGGTCCTGCTGAAATTGGCGAGCTGGAGAGCAGATGCCTTGTCTAGTATCGTAACTTCCCTTTTTTTTAGAGAAATTAGAAATTTGGATTCTTTAGTGGAATGGGTTAAGTTTTAAATCTTGGCTACCGATTAAAAATGTAAAAGCAATGCCGAGCTGAGCAAAACCTGTCTGCAAGCTCCATATGGTTGCTGGGATGCGTATTTACCTTCATTTCTCTCATTTTCTTGATTTAAGAGCCAGAACTTATCCTTTGGATTTCAGGCTTTTATCTCTTAATTTAAAAATGCAGATATAATCCTGAGAAAATCAGTGCATATTCAGTCTGTGTCTGTGAAGACTCAGTAATTTCCAGTGAGTTCCATTCAGCACACAGTTACTGGGCATTGTCTATGTATGGTGCATTGTGCTTGGGCACCAGGAAAAATGCTATATAGCCTGTGCCCCTGCTGCATATACTGACTGTTCAAGAACTGGATGCCCTGACACCAGTGACCTGGGTTACACATATTAGAGAGCCCTGGACTCCTTGCAAATATTTTCACCTAAATTGTGGTTGGAAACTGCGATGAGGGCAACTGTGCTGTTATAAGAAGGCAATCTGGCATAATTGTTGAAAGAGCAAGTCATAACGCAAATGGCCTGAGTTAGAATCCTGATTGTGCTTCTTAATAGCTGTGTGACCTTGGGCATATTGCGTAACCTCTCTGGTCTCACTTTCCCCGTCTGTAAGTGCGGATAGTGATATCTACATTATAGAGTTACTATGGTGATGAAATAAGGTAACCTCCTATGTAGAGCTGTTAACGCAATGCCTGACACATAGTAAATGAATAGTAACTGTTAATCACTGCCGCCACTATTGTATTTAATTAAGAAAGCCTTGTACTTAGGATAAAGAAAACTGGGTTTAGGCACCCATTCTGCCTCTTGTAGTAGCTGTGACTGACTGGAAACCATTAATTAACTTCTATGACTATCAATAAAACAGGATAATATAAAGAGTAAATGTAAGTGTGTTATAACACATAAAGAGATGCACTGATGGAAAGTAGTGCTTGATGGTGGGGGAGGACTGTCAGCATAACAGTGTGGGGACGGGCATGGCTCAGCACAGTCAACATGTAGAGACCATCAAAGAGCCCAAGACCCATCCTGCCTATCTCAGTTTCGACTCAGACACCCTGATCTACAACACAGCATTGGAATATTACTGGCTTTAGAATGACCGAAATAAAAATTCAGAGAGTAAAAATTTTACTTTTGGGTACTCCTACTTTGTTAAAAAATACCCCCAAAAGATGGGATACTTCTCGACTCTCACAACTCTTTGATTCGACTTGCTCCCGAAAAATTCCAAACTAAGACTTAAGAGTGACGAGGAGGTGGAGCTAAGGCTGCAGTCCACTTCAGAGTGTGAGGGAGGCTAACAAGGTGGCCCGGGAACTTGGAACCAACCCACACATTAGCCCTGGTTTCAGAAATGACAAAACAGGACTAGAGAGAATCTGTCCTTATGTGGGGCCATTGAACGATAATCTTTGCAGCATCCCAAGATACTTGGAGTTAGTTTTTAGCGTTTTCAGCTGTCTCACTGACTTTCCCACGTTTTGGAAGACATATCATTCAGGTTGGTTGTGGTAGCTTTAAATCTCTGGGGGGAAGTGACGTAGCAGATATGAAAGCACTTCCTGAGTTTTTGTACCATGCCCCATGAATGTTACTTGATCTGAATTGAAGAAAGGAACTTATGGCATCACTTTATTCTGTGATAATACTAGAATAACTACTAACCACAACAGAAGTGTAGTATCCCAGTCCAGGGAAAACTTTGTTTTTGTTTTGTGAAAAAAAAAAAAACAAAAAGAAATAACAATACAACCCAATGAAAATAGATTGATCAAAATGATGAAAATCCCATTCCCGTTTGGAGCCTGATTTGTGCATATTCTTTTTGTAGCTAATGTGCTAATTGACTCAGAGATAACACCTGTGTGATTTATTTTTAAAAATCTTACTAAAATCTGCATCTCAGTAAGATTCTAGGAAAGAGTAGCAACAGCTGTCCCCACATCTGCTCGAATGATGCAGCATGGAAAGGATTCTAAAAATAGTTGAATTTGAGTCAAATGTACTTGCCTGCTCTACTACAAAGTGTCAATGGAACTGGATCTGAAGGAGCTTGTCATTAAATAACCTAAAACTAAAATGGCATGGTTTGCGCTAGAAAGCAACAAATATTTACCTTGGGCAATTTCTGTTAGCAAACTCGAACTATAATTGGTCCATTCCCACTTGCCAGATGGAGAGAAAGATTATATCACAGTGTAGAGGAGTAAAAACAAGTCACATCAGCAATCAAAGTGGCTTTTACAAAGTCTTCATCACATTCAGTAGCTCCGGGTCACCTTGTTTTTATTTTTCTCAGTCTTTGAACTTCATATCACCTGAGTTAGCAGCTCCCAACATCCCTCCCTCCCTTTCTTCCTTTCTTCAACAAATATATTTTTTTAAATAACCACTCTTGGAGTTCCCTGGTTGTGTAGTGGCTTAAGGCTTCATCGCTGGCACTGTCAGCACTGCGGCCTGGGTTTGGTTCCCAGCCAGGGAACTATCCAAATACCAAAAAATAAAAAAAATAAAAGTGACTTTTAATAAATAACCACTCTTTGCCAGGTACTTTATTAGTAAGTACTCTATTAATAAGCCTAGTCTCACTGGGCTAAATTCAAGGCGTCTGTAGACTGACCATACGCACCATTTGAAATGGGACAGTACCATTGTTTTCTGTCCTGTTTAAAACGGGACATCTGGTCAGCCTATTTATTATACCCTGAGGATCCAGAGAAAAATAGGATAGACGTAGCTTTTACTCTGATAAAGTTTAAGTGACAAAATAGAATTTATAGTTTAAACATGTATGTTTAGATAACACTGTACCTACAAATCTCTTAGTGTCAATAAATAACAGCCATTTATGAAAACAATACCAGGTTCTATGAAGTGAATCCTGTAACAGCAGACCTAATGTAATAGCTACCTTCATTGAGCACTACGGTATGCCAGGAATCAATCAATCATTCTCTCTCTTTCTCTCTGTCATGCTCACGCACATGCACACGCACACGCAAATACACATTGTTGTGTTTACTCATTGCAACATTCCAAGGCTAGATGTTATCATCCCAATTTACAGATGAGGAAACTGAAGCTCAATGAGGTTGGATTGTCCAGGGTGACATGGCTAATAAGTGACTGAGCTAGGATTTGAACTGAAGTTTATCTTGGCTAAAACCTGAGCCCTTAATCATTAGGACGTATATCGGGGTCTTATTTGTGCAGTCTCTCTTGCCCGTTGCTGTACACTGCCCTCAGGGACAGTGCCACTAGCAGCACTTGTCTCCTCACCCCCCACCCCCGCCTAGTGCCTGGGATAACTAATTTGTACACCGCCCCCCTCAATACCTAACCTTCTGGCTCCTCGTCAGTATCACAAGCCCACCAGAAAGTCGAGAGGAATTAATCAGCGAAAGCTGGGGGTCCTTGCTTTAATGCTTACTTTCCTTTGTATTGCTGTATCTTTACAGTAGTAACACCACCGAACACTGTTCAGTGAGCAGTCTCCAAGATTTGCCCAAGTTTCAGAGACTTCAAATCACGTCTTTATATGTGTATCATACAACATACCTTTGCATAGAGCATTAGAGTTTACAGAGCACTTCCCTGTCTCCTCGTAAGAATTTGCGTAAGCCTCACAATCCAGACTGTGCCATTACTTTTCTCCATTTTGTAGATAAAGAGACCGAGGCCAATAGCAAAGCGATTGCCCAAAGCCAGTCGTTAATCTCTATCAAAGCTGAGACTCAAATTCAGATCTGACCCCTTTGTTTGTGTAATAACTGTAATCTCTGGGATTGAGGGGTAATTTTCACTGCTCATCCTAGGACTGCAGGCGACCTCTGATGGGGGAATGAACTTTATCTAATGTACTACCTACCTCCTCATCTGTAGGGTTTTACCGAGCACGTGAGACACCTTCAGATTAATAAGATACAGAATTTGTCCCATGTACTCTCTGGTGTCATTCCAAGCCCTGGGAGTCGTACCTGCTGCTACTGCTTTCCACAGATGCCTGACCTTGGGACATGCATTGCTTGACGACAACTCACCTGGCTAGAGAACGTTAGAAGCTAAAATTTGTTGGGGGTTCCCTAGTGGTGTAGTGGCTAGGCTTTGGCGCTCTCAATGCCGCGGCCCAGGTTTGAGTCCCAGCCAGGGAACCACCCCCCCCCTCAAAAAAATAAAAATAAAAAATAAAAAAGAAGAAGCAGCTAAAATTTGTTAAAATAGACTACATAATTAGGACAACTTTCTCCTTCATGTTGTGTCTTCTTCCTCCATCTCTGCCAGCTTTCCTCTCAGCCTAGAAACCCATTCAAGTCCTCTCTGTCTTTCCCTTTACATGATTGATAGATACATAATAGAGAGTGAGAGATTGACAATGTCCTGCATCTAGCAAATGTCCCTTCTCGCACTTGCCCTTCTCAAGGATCCGTCTCCCTGGGCCTGAACGCCCAGGGACCACGTCCTCTCTTCCACTCCCTCCTCCAGCACGGCAACCTGATCTCTTCCCACACCCCAGGAAAACCTCTCTGGATAATACCTCCAGCAACCTGCAGATCGTAAGGGTTTTTGTCCATGCATTCCTATCTTACTGAGTCTCTTTTCTGCCTTTAAAAGTTGTGAATTCGCAATTCTTCTAGAAACTCATTGCTCCCTATGCCATCTCCTCTGTGAGCTTCTTCTCAATCCTCGGTTATCTAAACCTAAAATACGATTTTTTAGGATTCTGCTTCTTGCAAGTTCTCCCACTTTGTCCTGACTTCTTGCGTCGTTTCAAGTACTGTCATGGCTTCACCTCTCATTTCCTGTTTCTGCTGCTGAGTGAGACCCTATAACCCTGTTCTTATTTCTTGTCTTTCCATTGGATGTGGCAGCACTGCCTCTTTGACTTGACCTTTTGTCTTCCCAAATAGCTGTTCCTCCTGCAGTCCCTGCCTCAATTAGTGGATCATCGCTGAAGCAAAGAACCTGCCCTCATCATAGACTAACCCTCACTCCCAATAATCCCATTCCAGTTACTTTGCCTCCTAGACAGTTCCCAACTCCATTTTCTCCTCATGCTCTGGTCCCTTTTCCTGGCATTTGTCTTGGTTTATGTCCATTCCTGTGTCTGAAATGCTCCCCTCACTTGTTGTCGTTGACCTTTCCAGTGTGTTCTCATTCATTCTTAAAGACTCATTTCAGGCCTTACCACCCCTTTTCTTCTATGCATGTGTTTTTCTCAACACTCCCCAGATACTGTGCCTCTGTCTTCCCCACGAGGCTGAGCATCTGCAGGACAAGTACTGTTGCCTAGTCTTACTCATTGTTGTGCTCCCAGAGCCTACAGCAGTGCCCACAGCTTCCTAAGTCCTCAGTAAACATTTGCTGAACTGAATCAAACTTTCTTTCTTAAATAATAATAAGCATTGGAACAGGAGCTTTGGAGGAAAAGCATCTTGTCCATGCAGCCATGTCAGGATACTGGAGTTAACATGTAGGCCCTCTTCTCTCTCACATCCTTGCCTTGTACACGAGCATCATAAGCTCCTTTCTCTCACCGAACCTATTGGCCTCTACTCTTGGGCATCCTCACTCCTGCTTATTCTCTTGGACTCAGCTCAAAGACCTCATTCAGGATGGATTGGATGCCTCTCATCTATGCTGGCATCTCTAGTATGGCACTTATCAGAGGGCATTATGGTTTCCTGTTTCCAAGTCTGTCTTTCCCAGTAAACTGTGAGCTCATTTTGAACGGAGATCAGGTCTTACTCCCCTTACATCCACAGTGCCTGATATATCTCTGATGAATAAAGAAAGAATGCACTTTAACAGTAGCAAATGTTTGTGGATATGCTGTCATTGAAATCTCTAGAGTGTACCCTGCTTCCCCATATATAAAGCTTAAGTGTCTTTTCTTGATAGGACCTTAAAACCATGTATTTTGGGTGTGTTCAAATTCTGGTGTCTCCAGTTAAGAGTTGTTAATCAGACTAGCTGATCAACTACTGGGCTCAAATCAAAGCATTCCTTATCAAAGCCTTTTTGTTTATGAGAACAAATACACCATTGATGTTTATAAGAAGAATTACTTTCTCCCCTGAATGTTAACTAGCCACAAAAGCTGGTGTACACATGTGATAGTGTTTTCCACAGAGTTTTAAAGAACGTTGGCCTTTGATGTTCCGCCCTTGAATGGAAATGAGTCTACATTATCCAACCACCAGAGTGGAAGACGGGAAACTTCTAGGCAAGCACCTGAGAAGCATGTTTATAATTCCTAAATATTAAAATCCAACAGATGCATTGTGTATAGCAGGAAAAGAGCTAGATTTTTTTTAGTCATAGCCCATATGCCTCATATGCTATGAAAATGAGTGAGATTAAATAGAATCTATGAATATTTCACATTAAGTAGAAATGTCTCAAGTGAAGACATGGTTGAAAGCAAAAGACACTAACACAAGATGTAAAGCTGTAGCAGCAGCAGCAGCAACAAAAAGCTGTAAAGAAGTAGGGGTGTCTCGTGGGTAGAGGGACTAGAATGTGAAATGGGCTCTTTAGGTCTTTCCCAGACCATAAACTCTCTCATCTCTACTTCTTTCTGTGACGGCTCCTTTTTCTTCTCTCTCTAGACTCAGTTTCTCAGTATCCCTGGCCACCTGGCAGAAGGTGGCCACCACATAGAACTTTGGGTTATATGTCCTCTTTCAGTCCAACAAAAGAGCTCAGCCTGAATTCACATCTCTCAGCTCCAATTCCACCCTCTCAGAAGAGAGAAATTGGTTAATACCACGTAGGTCAGAAGTCTACTGTGATCTAAGTCACTGTGGTCAAGGGCACAGAGCCATGTGATACAAAAAAGGTGACTTTGGCATTCATGAATACAGAAGAGACAGTTCTCAGACAGGATGGAGCATCATGAGCTAGACAGACAACCCCCTGCTACCACCAAAAACCAAGGAAACATGAAGTAAAAGGTACAACATGGTCGCACTCATCTCAGTATATATTGTTTTATGGGGTTTTTTGCCTGTTTTCTCCACCAAACTATGTGCACCTTGAGGCCAGGTATGATAACTTAATTATGTTTAATTCTCTAGTATACTACCTGGAGCATGCTTGATAGTAGGCAGTCAAGAAATATTTATTGGGTGAAGAGAAACTAGCATGAGCTCTGCCTTCATGGGAATTATAGTCTGAGAATGAAACCATCCAATAAACAAGCAAGCAAATAAAAAGCTGTAATTGTAGTGAGCTCTAAGACCATTAAAGGAAGGGGAGAGAGAGAAAGGAGGAGTTACCAAGCAACACTAGAAACGTTCAGAAGGTTGATGATAATTTTAAAATCCATGGTAGCTATACTGACTTTGCTTCTTCATCCTGAGAAGCTTGAGACAGTAATCCTAAAGATTCCGTTGTCATTTCATTCCATTTATAATTTTAATACAAAAAATTATGGTTTACATTAAATACATGGGCTACTAAAAGATTGCTATAATCTAAGGAGCTATCTAAAAATGATAAATAAATATTAGTGTTTGCTGATAGCATTTTTTTCATTTAATTTTTTCAATTACAATTGAGATACAATATTATATTAGTTTCAGTTGTACAACATAGTGATTGATTAGACATTTATATAACTTATGAAGTGATCACCCTGATAAATCTAGTACCCATTTGACACCATGCACAGTTATTACAATATTATTGACTATATTCCCTAGGCTATACTTTATATCCTCATCACTATTTTGTAACTACCAATTTGTACTTCTTAATCCCTTCTCATTGTTTACCCTGCCCCCAACTCCACTCCCATCTGGCAACCATCAAAATGTTGTCTGTATCTATGATTTTGTTTCTGTTTTGCTTGTTCATTATTTTGTATTTTAGATTCCACATGTTAGTGAAACCATATGGTATTTGTCTTTCTCTGACTGATTTATTTCACTTAGCATAACACCTTCTAGGTCTATCTATGTTGTTGCAGATTGCAAGATTTCATTTTTTTATGGATAATATTTCATTTTATATATGTACCATGTCTTCTTTATCCATTCATCTATTGATAGACACTTAGGTTGCTTCCATATCTTAGCTATTGTAAATCTTGCTGCAGTAAACATATGGATGCACATGTCTTTTCAGGTTTCTTCAGATAAATGCCCAGAAGTAGAAGTGTTGTGCATTTCTTTGTCTCTTGTTTTAGCCTTTGTTTTACAGTGTATTTTCTTTTTTGCGGGGGAGGGGGGTCTGATGTTGGTATTGTTACTCCAGCTTTGTTTTTTTTTTTTTGGTGGTCCCCTGGCTGGGAATCAAGCCCAGGCAGTGGCATTGAGAGCCCTGAAGCCTACCCACTGCACCACCAGGGAACCCCCTACTCCAGCTTTTCTTTTTCCTTTTTTTTTTTCTCATTTGCATTTTCATGAAATATCTTTTACTTTCAATTGTGTGTGTCTTTCGGTTGGAAGTGAGTCTTTTGTGGGCAGCATACAAGGGTTGTCTAAAAAATATCCAGCCATTGTCAATATGACAAGACAGGTGACATGGCTGGATACTTTCTGGACAGCCCTTGCATATAAGGGTCTTGTTTTCTTATCCATTCAACCACCCTGTGTCTTTTGATTGTAGTATTTATTCCATATACATTTAAAGTAATTATTGATAGATACGTAGTTGCTGCCATTTTATTCACATTTTTTATCTTTTCTTTTTCTTCTTGAAGAGGTCCTTTTAACATTTCTTGTATTACTGATTTAATGGTGATGAACTTCTTGAGCTTTTTCTTGTTTGCAATGCGCTTAATCTGTCCTTTCATTCCAAATGATAGCTTTGCTGGTAGTGTGCTCTTGGTTGTCGGTCCTTGCTTTTCCTCACTCTGAAAATTTTGTGCCCGCAAAACTTCTGGCCCGCAAAGTTTCTGTTGAGAAATCAGCTGACAGTCTTATGGGAGCTCTCTTGTAGGCAACTAATTGCTTTTCTCTTGCTGCTTTTAAGATTTTCTCTTTGTCTATAACCCTGGCATTTTAATTATGATGTGTCTTGGTGTGGGCCTCTTTGGGTTCATCTTATTTGGGATTCTCTGTGCTTCCTGGGCTTGTATGTCTATTTCCTTCACCAGGTTAGGGAAGTTTTTCAACGTTATTTCTTCAAATAGGTTTTGAATTCCTTGCTTTCTTTCTCTTCTCCTTCTGGTATCCCTATGATGTCAGTGTTGGCATACTTGATGTTTTCCCGAAGACCCCTTAAACTGTTCTCATTTTTTAAATTCTTTTTCTTTTTGCTCTTCTGATAGGGTGTTTTCTGCTACCTTATCTTCCAAATCACTGATTCGAGCCTCTGCTTCATCTAATCTGTTGTTAATCCCTTCTAATGTATTCTTCATTTCAGTTACTGTATTTTTCATTTCTGACTGGTTCTTTTTATATTTTCTATCTCCATTTTTATGTTTTCTATCTCTTTGTTCAAGTTTCCATTGAAATCATTGAGCATCTTTAAAATGAATGTTTTGAACTCTGCATCTGGTAGATTGCTTATCTCCATTTTGTTTAGGTCTTTTTCAAGAGTTTTGTTCTCTTTTTTCATTTGGGACATGTTTCTTTGTCTCCTCATTTTGGCTACCCTGTGTTTGTTTCTGTGTATTAGATAAAGCTGCTATGCCTCCTGGTCTTAGCAGAGTGGCCTTATGTAGTAGGTATCCTGTGAGACTTAGTGGCACAGTCTGCTGGTTACCTGAGCTGGATGTTCCAAGTGTGTCCCTGTGTGATTTGTGTGTACCCTCCTCCTGTTGTAGTTGAGCCTTTATTGCTGTTGGCATGTCAGTGGGAAAGATTGACCCTCAGGCTGATTGGTTGTGAGGGCTGGGCATGACTACAGTGGAGGAGTTAATGTGCAGGGACTGACCCTACAGAGCAAGATTCACTTTAGTGGGGCTCACGTTCCTTGCTGAGTCTACATTTTGAATGTGTCATTTGTGGAGATGGTTGGAAGGGGACTCTGGTGCAGGCCAGGTGCAGGCCAAGTTCAGCCGCTGCCAGTGGTATGGGTTACAAAGTTGTCTGCAGGTTGTTGCCACTTGTACTGGGTGTGGAGGTGCCAGGGAGAGGCTAAGCTGTGAACTGCGGCCTATTGCTGCTATTGCCAGGCTTGGGGCTGCTTAGCAAGAGGTATGGGGTATACCAAAACCTTTGAGAGATTTTAGAAAAGTTCACAGCATGAAACAAAACAGGCTGTTAGTATAGGAAAGCCACTAGAAGCAGCTTGGGTGGGCCTGCAAGTTGATGGGGCTATATCTCAGGGAATCACCAGGTCATGGTGACCAGTGTTAGCCAGGTTGATGGAGACTCAGATGTGGGGGCTTCCTGCTTCTGCTGGGGTCGTCTGGGCTCAAGAGAGGAACAATGGCTTCTGTCAGCACTTCTGTATGGAAGAAAGCTGCCCTACCAGCCCTTGCCTTGAAGCCAGACAATTCATTTTCTCCCTGTGAGTCCCTGGTGCCTTTAAGCTGCTGCTCCAGCACTGGAGCTCAGAGCAAGTGAGTCCTTTAGTGAGTAAGTCTGTGTGCAGGCCCTTTAAGAGGAACACTTGGGACTTCAACCAACTTCTGTCTCATTCAGTCACAATCTCCGCTGCTTTTCACAGCCAGAAGTTATGGGGAGTTATCTCCCTGGCGTTGGAACCCTGGGCTGGGGAACTTGGTGTGCGGCTGGGACCCCTCACTTCTTAGGGAGGACCTCTGCAACCACGGTATTTCTCTCAATTTTTAACTGCCACACGTGGTTGTGGGATCAGCCCAGTCTGTGTCTCCACCCCTCCTACTAGTCTTGATGTGATCTCTTCTGTATGTTCTTAGTTATGGGACTTATGTCCAGGTAGACTTTAGATGGTACACAATGACAGTTATTCTATAGTTTAGCTGTAATTTTGATGTTGTCATGGGAAAAGGCAAGCATAGCATTTACCTACTCCACCATATTGACTAGACGCCAACTGATAGCTTTTAATTTTTATCTGACAGTTTCAAATTGCTCAACTCCTAACCCAGAGCTTGATGTAATTATAACACAATTCTCTAAGATGATGAATACTAAATTAAGTGCACAATAAGACATATTCTTTGGCCAGCTGTACAAAGAGATCTGGATTAAGATTACAAGTAACACAATGCAAAAGACAAGTTTTTTCAAAAGGAGTCTGGCAGGATTAGATGAAACACCAGGATATGTTGTGTGGGTATGATTGAAAGATTGGGTCCAGTCATCCTTGTGATGGTAAAAGAGACTAAAGAAGAAGAGATCTAGGAAATGGGTTTTATTAGTATGCTGGTTGCCACATCTGACACAGGAAGAACTGTGTGGCAGCAAACCAGATCTGCTCAACAATAACAAAGCTTTTAGTTAGTCGTATTAACTAGAATAACTAACAGATGCTTCCATATAAGCAATTCCAAAACCTCAGTGGCTTTTTACTGTGTATCTTTCCCTGTGTAAAGTTAAATGCAGATTAGGAGTTGGGGGTCTGCTCCATAAAGTTATTTGAGGACCCAGGCTTCTCCCATCTAATGGCTTCCTCCTCCCGAGTCCCCTCTGTTCAAGCTGGGCCATGGGGAAATAGTAAGTTTGGGCCAGGTCTAGACTGGTAAGCGAATATCACTTCCACTCACATTTTATTGGCCAGGATGCGTCCTGTGTACCACACCTATCCACAGGGAAGTCTGAAAAAAATGTGCAGTTAAGAAATCAAGAGGAAGAGGAGAATGTGGACATTGGCAATAGTCTTAGTGTCTGCCGCACTAGCAATATGTAAATTGAGAAGCTGTGGCAAACCCATGGAAAGGAAAATATTGTGAAAAAGCCCTTTGTATCTTCAAAATAATTTGGTTGAGAAAATTTTAAGTAGTTTCAAACAAGATACATTTTCAAAAAATAAAAAAATAAAACAGAGAGGGTGGTCTAGTGGCTAGGCTTTGGTGCTCTCAACGCCGCGGCCTGGGTTCGACTCCCACCCAGGGAACCACCCAAAAAAAAGAGGGAGGTGAAGGGGGGAATTTACGAAATGTCACTCAGAAGCCTCTTACCACTGGAAGTGTTGCTTCTGTAGATCACCTGTGATTCTCTGTCAGTGATAGAAAATACAGAAGAAAATTAAGAGCATACAGATTCTGAAAAGTACAGGTATCTAATCGCAGTGGTGGTAGTTTTTGTCTTCCCTTCCAAAGTACAACTATGATAGTGACATCTCCCTCAAAGAATATCATCCTGTCCTCCAGGAAGATTCTACAACATGCAAAACAGGTCATATTTATTGAACACCTCCTTTAGTCTGGAGTAGCATTTCCCAACCAGGAACTTAAGGAAGATTATAATAGTTTTACTTTGACCTGTCCCAGTGTGCCTGGTTTATATCTGATACCATATGTTTCTGTCTGTGATAACAGTAGCTATGCCTGAGTTCCATTTCATGGATTCTGCAAATTTAAATTTTACAACAATAATAGCTTACACTGTTGAGCACTTCCTGTATTCTAGGCACCTTTCTAGGACTTTACGTCTTTACAGAAATCCCTGTGGCATGTATTATTATTATTCTTATTTTACAAATGGTATAACTGATATACAGAGATGTCAGATAACTTCAGCCAAGGTTAAACAGCTAGTAATAAGTGGCAGAGCTCAAATTTAAACCCAAGCAGACTAGCTTCAAGCTATAGTATAGCTTCTGGAACATTAAGTTGTAGTATAGGAAGCAACAACCACAGTAGATCACCTGGGGATTTCCTGACATTACATTAAATATCATAGAAGTAGGGAAGTCCTAGCCACAACAATCAGATAAGAAAAAGAAATAAAAGGCATTCATATTGGAAAGGAAGAAGTAAAACTGTCATTATTTGCAGATGACATGATACTTTATACATAGAGAACCCAAAAAATTCCACCAAAATATATTAGAACTGATAAATGAATTTAGTAAATAGTATACAAAATTAATACTCAGAAATTGGTTGCATTTTTATACAATAATAATGAACTATCAGAAAGAGAAATTAAGACAACAATCCTATTTAGAGTTGCATAAAAATTAAAAAAGAAAAAAAGCCCCATGTAGGAATAAATTTAACCAAGGAGGTAAAATACCTGTACTTGAAAAATTATGACATTGAAGAAAGAAATTGTAGAAGATGTAAATAAATGGAAGCATATACCGTGCTCATGGATAGGAAGAATTAACATCCTTTAAAGGTCCATACTATCCAAAGCAATCTTTAGATTCAGTGCAGCCCCTATCAAAATACCAATGGCATTTTTCACAGAATTAGAATAAATAATTCTGAAGTTTATATGGGGCCATAAAATACCCTGAATAGCCACAGCAACCCTGACAAAGAAGAATGAATTTGGAGGTATCATGCTACCTAGTACCAAACTATACTACGAGGCCATAATAATCAAATAGCATGGTGCTCGTACATAGATCGATGGAGTGGGATAGAGAGCCCAGAAATAAACCCATGTTCATATGGTCATTTAATCTCTGACAGAGGAGGCAAGAATATACAGTGAGGTAAAGTCAGTCTCTTCAATAAATGGTGTTGGGAAAACGGGACAGATCCATGCCAAAAAAAGAAAAAAGCAGAAAAGAAACTGAGACCTTCTTACTCCATATGCAAGAATAAACTCAAAATGGATTTAAGATGTAAATGTAAGACCCAAAACCATAAAACTAGAAGAAAACACATGCAGTAAATTTTGACATTGCTCTCAGTAATATTTTTTTCTGATATACTTTCTCAGGCAAGGGAAACAAAAGAAAAAATAAACAAATGGGACTACCTCCAACTAAGAAGTTTTTGCACAGCAAAGGAAACCATCAATATGTAGTATAGTTGAATATCAGATGGCATGATATCCATCCTAAGTGCCCATCGATAGACAATGGCATGAAGAAGATGTAGTACTGTGAGGGCTGTCCAGAAAAAACCCCAGCCATAAAGACCTCTGTTTTTCATATTACATGGCTGGATACTTTCCGGACATCCCTCTTATATATGATGGAACATTACTCAGCCACTAAAGAGAATGAAATCTTACCATTTGCAACAACATGGATGGACCTAGAGGGTTATGCTAAGTGAAATAAAACAGAAAAAGGGAACTGCCATATGGTTTTACTTATAGTGGAATCTAAAAAACAAAATGAACAAAAATACAAAACATGCTCATATATACAGAGAACAAACTGATATTTACCAGAAGGAGGGGAGCTGAGGAGCCAGATGAAAATGGTGGGGGGTTGTGAAGTACACAAGGATGGTTGTGAGGTGGGTGTGGGAACGTAGAGGATAGCATAGGAAATACAGTCAATAATATTGTAATAACTATGTATAGCGCCAGGTGGGGGCATCACTTCATAAATTATATAAATGTCCAACCACTACACTGTACACATAAAACTAATATAAAATTATATCTATATGTATGATCCTTTATACCTCCAAAAAAATGTGACAAAAAAATACATGTACTTTCCAGACAGCCCTCATTATAGGAGTAGGATACCACCCAACCTGGGACTCTCAGGTAGCTTGTCTGTTAACTCACATTGGAACTTACAGATTTTTATCAAGGGGCATACAAAGTGGGCAGTGGAAGAACATGAATCTTATTGTTATAACCAGGATTCACTAATATTTGAAGGCCTTAATTGCATTCTAGATGCCCAAAATTGAGTTTGGCAGATAGCTGCAATGGTGCTCAGCTTTCCTCAAGCAATGCAAAATATTCTTGGTTTGACTTTTATTTACTGACTCCAGTTGGTTATTTTTTTTTTTTTGAAATGTATTTGAATTCAATTCAACAAATGATAACTGAGCATCTACCATATAGAAAGCTCCATATGATTAATGTAGTGAATACAAAGAAGAGAAAAACCTCAGTCCTCAAGGTTCTGATTAAGGAGCAGGATTATTTCAAACAGTAATGAGGTCACTTAAACTTTTGAAAGCCATTCTCTAGGTCTTCAGCCTTTAGCTGTTGTTGTGAAAGAGGATGGCATTAGGATCCCTAATGAAGCGATCCTTGCTGTATTTGGACTATCGTATTTCCTTCTATCTGGTGTGTTAATATTCCTTGTTATAACAGCTTTATTGAGATAGAATTCACACACCATAAAGTTGTTCCATTTAAAATGCACAATGAAATTATTTTTAGTATATTCCCAGAGTTGTATAACCATAACCACAATTAATTTTAGAACATTTTCAAAAAGAACCCTGTATCCATTAACATTCAACTTTCTATTTTCCTCCAAGCCCCTTAGCTCTAGATAACCACTAATCTATATTCTGTTGCTACAGATTTGCCTATTCTGGACATTTCTTATAAATATGCATTTGTCGCCTTTTGTGACTAGCTTCTTTCACTTAGAGTCATGTTTTCAAAGTTTATCCATATTGTAGCATGTATCAGAACTTCATTCTTTTTAGTGCTAACAACATTCCATGGTGTAGTTGTACCACATTTTAGTTATCCATCCATCAATTGATGATCATTTGAGTCGTGTCTTTTGGCTGCTGTGAACATTCGTGGACATGTGCTTTCATTTTCATTTCTCATGGTATTTGTCTGGGAGCATAATTGCTGGGTCATATGGTAACTCTATGTTTATCCTTTTTAGGAACTGCCAGACTGTTTTCCAAAGCGACTGCGCCATTTTACATTCCCACCAGCAGTGTGTGAGGGTTCCAATTGCTCCACGTCTCGTCAACACTTATTATTATCTGTCTGTTTGATTGTAGCCATCCGAGTGTGTGTGAAGTGGTATCTTGTTTTGATATGCATTTCCCTGATGAATTGATATTGTGATATTTATGTTACCAACCTAAGTCAAAAGCTTTATTCTCTTACTCTTCTACGTGCATCATGGAGAAACTGTCTTACATTGCTGAATTGACTTTCTAAAACAAAACCATAGTTCTATGCAAGACAAATGTCATGTATGGGGTGAGAGTCATACCTGAAAGAATACAAAGGAAATGGGACAGAGTTAGGATTAGGCCCTCATCTGGGAAGTTTATGTTGCAATATGAGTTCATCTACAGTGTTCCCAGGCCTTTCTTTATCTGAGGTACTCAAGCACTATTATGTGACATTTACTGGATAATCCAGACAGCACTTTGATTAAGTCCACAGTGTGATGTCATCCAGTAAACACTTGAAAGTGGAGATGCCTGTCTCTTCTCGTTTTATCAGTCGAGATTAGCAGTGGTTCACAGCGTAGTGAACTTTTGCTTCGTTATCCATCAGTCTGTCTCTCACTGTGGGCCAATGATCTGTCAGCTGAAACTACTTAAAATGGGTTGGACTTTCTTGAATGTCATGTTGCTGTGATGACATCGGGTTTGGCTGCAAAAGAAGGGAAAGCACCTTTTTTGTGACTTTTGTTTCCAGTAAAAGCACTGTGAGTTTTAGTCCTTTGCTTATATACCTAGACCCGATTCCGTACCACCTGTATCTTCCGTCTCTACTTTGTGGAAGCTCCTAGAGTGTTTCTGTCAAAGAAAGAAAAAGGCTTGGTGCTTAGAATGTCACCATCTTGTTTTTACCAGCTAACAGATATGTAAAAAGAGCCTGCACAGAAGCCGTTTAGTGAGAAAAGAAAAAAATTAGAAGTTTATTAGAATTCAAAGGATGCTTTCTTCAGAGAAGGTTGTGGGATCTCTCAGGATGTGCCCCCCAAAAAAGAGACCTGAGCGGTTGACTGATCATCTTCCCTGACCCATGGAGGAGATGACCTCACGGGTCTTCTTGGTTGCTCCCGTGAGGTTCTGCTCGCCTCTGCACTTAGCTCTGGGAAGGTCTGGGAGGGACAAAGGAGGGAAAGAGCTAAGAGTGGATGATGAATCCCTTTATAATATGTCACCACGTGTCTGCCTTCATTGGTTCTCAACTTCTGATATGTGTTGTAGCTTAGTTTGGGGCATGGGCTGGAAAGTATCAGCTAAGTTTATAGTTGGAGCTTGAACTTTTGTTTCCCCCCAAGTATAGGGAAGCAATAATTTCGTGTATTTAAAGAGCTGGATTGGGTTGAGTTTTTTTTTTTTGTTTTTAGCTTTAGTAAATTCTGTTTTGAGCCTTCTATTAACTAAAATACTATTTTGGCTAAAACTTAAGCATACCATGTCCCAATGATAATTGTTGCCTCTAATAAAGATCCTAAACTACTGTATAACCCTGACACATATGCCTTTAGAACTATCAAAGAAGAACGAAATGAAATTCATTGAAGTATTAATAGGAATTACAGTTTAGATTCTTATTTTTGCAAATGATTAGCCCCTGAGTAATAATAAAATATAATGATAACTAGTGCTTATTGAGCATTGACTTTGTTCTAGACATTGTAGTAATGTCTTTGCGTTGGTGATCTCATTTAATTATTTGCACAGCCCTCTGAAACAGGTACTGTTAGGTATTATCCCCATTTTGCAAACTGAGGTTTAATAAAATGTAGTGCTTGCCTTACCTGGAACTCCCCAACAAACACCTTCCCCTGTGTACAAGGCACATTTAATGAACACTATAGCCACCCCCCACCCTCCACCACCACCACAGCACATAAGAAATGGGGGTGGGGTGAGAGAGAGAAAGGGAGCAGGAATGAATACATGAGAGAGAGCATACCTCACATACAGAAGCACATTGATGGGTTTTGCTGTAGTAGAGTACATTTGGGGTTTTATTTTTGTCATGGTAGTTTTTATCAAAGCTTTTAGGATCTCCTTCCTCTGCTTTATATATTCTTACACACGAACATGAGGTGATAACTGCTAAGGAGAAGCCAACTTGAGGCTCGTTACTGCTATGGGAAAACGGCCAAGGTACAGCTTTCATGAAACAAAAACACATCAGCTATTTTACTTGTTCATTTAAGAAATTAGAACAAAAAAGAACATTGCTTATACCAGTAAACCAGGAACCTCTGATTACTATTTCTGCATAGAAAATCCAGAGTATATTTAGAAATTCAGGAAGTATTTACTTTCTCATTTTAAGTTATTCATCATGAGTCACTTATGTAAATTACTATAATCACCTCTCTGGGCTGTTTTACTCCGAGATGCCCTAAAATCAATGAATTAATTAACATGTCTCACATTGGCTCACACATACATGCACATGCACACACATACGCACACACCCCCTACACACCCATTTTTAACAACCTTTATTTCATACCTTTCATGGTTTTTAGTCAGGGTAAAGGAGTATGGTGTAACTAAAGTTACCTTTCTGTGAAAATGCCTGGCCAAAAAGTAGCTCTTTAACCACCTTGCTGCAACATTCGGACATACCCGAATGAATATTTCCATCCGCTGTCTGCAGTGTTCCAGTTTACTCCCACGAGCTCAAAAACGCTTCATTATTCAGTGTGAAACTGTTTCGAGGACTTTTCTCCTATGACAAGATTATTTAATATGTATTCCTGTGGCTTGTACTGTCCACAACAAGGGTGTTTTGTATGCCATATTGTATAACATTTTATAATGAATTTTTAATGTCATCAATGCCATTAGATTCTTATTTATCTATACTTAAATGTAATTGATGCTACTTAGTATGTTTTGAGTATTTTTTGCTAAAATTCAATATAATGGTAAATTTATTACCATATAACAAAATTTTAAAATAAAAACAATGTCATTTATATACCAAGAAGCTCAAACTGTTATTATTAAATGCAAAAAATAGTCAGAATATCAACATTTTATTTTTTGTGGCTTTTTGACATATTTTGAAAAAAAAAAATCTGAAGTCAGTTAATGCAGTGAAAGAGTTAAGCCAATAATCTTCTCCACCGTAGAATGTGGAATCCTGGGTAAAACCTAGAGCTTCTCTTGCCCAGTTCTTCCCCTCCCCCACAGAAGTAGCAGTTCTGGTTATCATCTTTGAGGCACACCCGGGGACAGGCAGCTCTCTCAGGTAGTTCTAAGTGGTGGAAGTGATTCCTTTGTTGAGCCAAATTCTGTGTTCTCTGATGCTAGCTTCTCAACTCTCCCTCTTCCTTCTGGAATGAAATACGCTAAAAACTGAAGTGGCATATCCTAATTAACATAAATTACTTACACTATGCAAAGCAATTGTGAAATGTTTCTGAGTTAATCTGTATGCTTCATAACATTAACTCTTGATGTGGAAGAGAAAGCGTGGGCTTTGAAGTCAGATAAAGCAAAGAGAAGGCTGACTGCATACCAAGCACTGCAAGCCAGCACTTTATGAAAGTTCGCTCATTAGCCCTGACCACAGCCCTTTGAAGTGTCTGCTGCTAATGTCTCCATTTCACAGATGAGTAGATTGAGGCAGAGTTAAGAAACTTGCTCAAAATCACCCTGCCAGTGTTTGAAACCTGGCCTCAGAGCCTCTCGGCTCGGTCCCTTGGCTAGGCTGACTCTCAGGGCTTCTGTGACCAAATCAGATGAGTTAGGCGACACAAGGAATTTCCTTAAACTGCCTTCACTTTAGTTATCTCATTTGTAAAAATGGGCAAGGTTGTTATAAGAATTGTGTGGAATACCATTGAACATAACCAGTGTTTCTTAGCATCTATGGATTTGGGTTATTGTTTTGTTTGTTTCTTTGGTTGGTTGGTTGGTTGGTTAGTTGTGTGGGGGTTTTGGGTGTTGTTTTTTTCTTTTCTTTTAATGTTTAGCCCCCACCCAGAACTTCTGATTCATTTAAATACTTTGTGGTATGTGGTTTGTTGTCACCAATTTGAGATGTGTGTCAACATTGCTTCAGAATTAGCAGGGTTTTTGTTGTTTTTTTTTTTTTTTTTTAGTCTTCCTGATAACTTCACAATGAAGCACAGAGTTAGTCAGCATTGATAGGATCAAGTTTTGGGTGATACTGAAGAGTCTGACTTCATAATCCCATAGGGTTATTTCCTGAGATACTTCAAATGCACTTCCTTGCCCCATTTATTGCTGAAATATCTATCTGTATGCATACTCAAGGCAGCTCATTTCATGAATAGCGTGATACCAGTGAAAAGGAATGTATTGTTATTTTTTCCCTGCATTTGATATCTCCTTTACAGTGACCCAATGAACTGTCCTGCAAGTAAACCCTTGAAAATATTATTAGCATCACCTACATTTTGTGTTTTAAAATCTGTACACAGTGGAACCCTAGAGCTTATAAATATTCTAGTTGATATAGGCTTTTCTCGTCAGCAATTGTGTTGGTTAAATCAAGAGGAAATAAATTATTTTGTGCTGCCTTTTGAAAAGAAGAAGAAGACCCCTAAGGAAAATGTAATGGCTCCTTTAATACATTCATGCCATGAGAATTGGGATCATTAATTTCACTGAGATGAGCTAGAGGACTTTTGAGTGGTTGGCAAGGCCAGCCATGTCATTTGACGACTGTGCCTCTGACCATGTATGTAATTTTGGCTTCTTAAACTGGAACTGGGTCACGTCAAAGGCTCTGCAGTTCAGATCTGAGTCTGAGCCATATCAAAGACGACAAGGCAGATTCCAAGATCGAAGAGGTTGTGGGGTCTCACTGGGGTGGTACTGTTCTGTTCAATAGTCGTTTACTGAGCGCCTCTAATTCACGAGGCACTGAAGGTACAAACATGTGACAGGCATCATCCCTGCACTCAAGTGCACAGTCCCTGGGGGAGGGAAGAACAGTGGGTCGGTGCAATTCAGCAGCGCTATGGTGGAGGAGGGGCAGGGTGCTCTGAGAGGAGGGAGGAGGTCACGTCATCTGGGGGAGGGTGGCAGGAGGGTGAGGACGGAGGCCTCGGGGGACAGAGTGCTGACATGAGTCTTCAGGAATGGGCTGGCGCTAGGAGGATGGAAGGACGTTCCAGCTGGCCTGTCTCCTCTTAACTCCCCTGCCTACCCAGCAGCATCAGCTCCAAACAGCACCCTGTCTGACCCACTGACTTCAAATCCTGTCGTTATTTGACTGTTAAAGAAAAAAAAAATGTTTCTGTGTCTCACTGATTAGCTGGCTGTGAAGTCTAAGTTGTAAGAAAAACAAAACACAACGTTTGGGCCCTTTTGTCGCTGAAATGAGCAGTGTGCATTACTCATTTGACCTGACCTCCTCCATCCTAACCCAAGCAGGATTAGCTAAGGAGCATGCTAGAACCCCAGCAGCACAGGCTGCTGGGAAAGGAGGCCCGAGGACAATTGCCTGCTTGTATGGCTGGAATCGGAGGGGACTCTAAAATCAACAAGAGTGCACCAGTGAATAGCATTCAAAGTAATCAATCATCAGCCCCGAAGGTAACGGGGCAACGGCTCAACGGCTCATGACGCCCGGCCTACATCACTGGCTTTGTGACCTTCGGCAAATTACTTAACCTCTCAGTGCTTGGTTTTTTTGAATTAAGCACTAGTAATCATAACTCACTCAGAACAGTTTCTTGTTAACTCCTAGGGGACAGAGCCTCAGTTCCCTTGGAAGGGGACCCAAACATATCACGGCCTTTGTAATTACTGAGATATTTAGGCCAGAGCTGCAATTCTCCACAAGGTATTAGTTTACTGTACAAGCCAATTTATTCATTCACCATTCATTCAGCACAGATTTACTGGGTGTCTCCTGTATGCCGGGCACTGTTGTAAGCACAGGGCAGATAGTAGAGGAATCAGATGGTGCAAAGGTCCTGAGGTAGGAGTAGGCCCAGCATATTGCAAGAATGACAAGGACGTCCACGTGGAGTGGGTGAGGGGAAGAGAAGCAGGAAATGAGGTCAGAGCAGTAACGAGGGGCAGATCTTGAAGGACCTCAAAGCCATTATAAAGATGTTGGCCTTTCCTCTGAACTCAGCCTGGGGTAAGACTTGAGAGAGGAACAACTACTGCTGATCAGGGTGCTCACAGAATGAAGCAGGCCCTGTGCTGAATGCTTGGTCTGTGTTTCTGACTTGATCAGATAGGAAAAGCAGATTAGAACAATGATTTAAGGCAAATGACATTGTCCCTGGGGAGGATACAGACAAGAGGGGTTTAGGGGGCTTGTCTGGGCCAGTATCCTAACTCAGGTCTGTGGACTTCATGATGCCATACTGTGATTTGGTGGGTACAGAAATGTGTTTCCCTCTAGAGGGGCTGTAGTAAGACTGATTTTTAGATTCTGCTTGCACAAACCCACTGCTGAGGAGCTGGAGAGGGACTCTGGCGATAGGGACGGAGAATCTGAGTATCCCGCACCTGTCACACGTTTTTCCTGGGACGCTAAGCGGGTGGGCAGTGTTGAAGTTCCACCCTCACGACTCCGACACCTTCTGTTTTTCCAGTGGACACTTCATACGTGCTCATGCTTTCCACGTGTAAGGACCCCAGTGTTGCAGAGTGCTTTTGATGGGCAGGGTAGAGTCAAAGCTGAAATACCGAAGGCTCAATTTCCTGTTTCTGACCACATTAGACCAGAAAAATGAGGCAGCTTTCAGAGCAGCCATCTCCATCCGTGAACCTGCAGTTCAGCTTTGACTCAGAGGAGCCTGTGGAAACGCTTAGACTCCTTACTGTGCAAGACGTTCTCTGCTGAACGGACACCCACCAAGTCAGGACAGAGTGGGAGGGACAGACCGCAGTCTCTTGGGAAATAACGTCATTAGTTTTGCAGGACCAATAAGGGCCTACCTGATCATCTCCTTAATTCATACTCAACTAACTTAAAATTTGTGGTGACTTTTGGAGGAGCTGAACTGTAAGATAAAGAGGAGAGAGTATTAAATTTTTTTAACAAGTAAACATGTATCAATTAGCTGCCTGTTATGGGCAAAGTACACTGCAGGGTGCTAAGAATGCAAAGATGAGCGGTCTCTGCCTGCTCTAGCTGTTTTAGAGGAACAGGTAATTTGCAAGTACTCACCTTAAGTGCTCTGTTAGCCATATATTCCAGTTGCTACACACACACAAGTTCAACTGTACATACTCAGCAAAAATGGAGAGAAAGGGACCGCAGGTGAATAGCATTAGGCAGTAGATGGCAGCTATTTCATCTGTGTCCACCAAAGAAACAACGTTGTTTCCGATGCTAAAAGGAAGATTGTCTGTGTTCAACCTTCTGAAGAGTTGGTCAGTTTGGCTTTGATTTATATGAGATTTTCATTTTGTGCTTTGACTTTTAGAGCTCTTTCTATAGATAAGATGTGAATTCATTGTACTAACAGAGGTACAGGCTGGAGTCAGTCTTGATTGTGAATGGGCAAATTATTTGACTTTCATTAGTGAATAATCATTAGCCTTATTTTTTTAATCTGTAAGACAAGGATAATTATGTTGATTTCATTGGCATCAGTGTGATGATAATGTGAAAATATGCATAAAGATTCTGACAAGTTATTAGCATGATTAAGTGATAGTTCCCACAGTGAACGTTTTTAGGCATTGGAGTGACGTGATAGATGAGGTGACTTTGGTGTCACTATGATTTATGGGCTTAAGTATAGAGACACCAGAAGCAAGGAAACAAACTAGAAAATGGTGGCAGTGGCTTAGATAAAGACAAGGGCCTGAAGGAAGGCCATAGCAGTGGAGATGGAGAGGCAGAACCAGGTTCAGGAATCTGAAGAGTAGAATTGACTGAACTTGGAATCTATTTGATTTAAGAGGAAATGGAAGCGTTATTGGAAGTACTATAAAAAATGACTTTGAATTCTCCAGTTTAGGCGGTTGAATCGGGAGATTGGATTAACTGGTATAAAGAATAATATTCGTCATATTTTGCCCTGTATAGTGTGTACTTTTTTGCCCAAATTTGTGAGGGGAAAAGTAAGGATGCACATCATACGTGGGAAGTACTAAATCCATATCCATATAAATGTTTTTAATTCTTTGTTTATGCTTATGAGTTAAAAGTGTAGCTCTAGAAATCAATAATGATATCCGTATGCAAAATAATGCCCTGGAATGTTTTTTAATATAAAAAATTCTTATACATAAGATTTCTTATACTTCAGATCTGTTCTTGTGTTTTGTAATTATTTGTTTCATAAAATTTCTTGTACCATAATATGTTAAAAAAATAAATGCTAAAATCCTTTGTAATACAAAAAACAAGTACCTAAATATAAACGAATAAAATTTTGAATTAGAAAATTAAAATGAAAGATATTTTTTTCCCTGAAAGTTTAGGTCAAAACCTAAACTTTGGTGTGCATTATACATGGGAACTTGTTATACACGGCAAAACACAGTAACTGCAGACTGAAACCATATACCTGGCACTGAACTAAAGAATTTAACATATTGTTCTATTTAGTCTTTATGACAATTCTATGGAGTCAGTAATATCATGGCCATTTTACAGTTGTACAGATCTAAACTTAGAGAATCCCAATGTTAGTGTCTCCCGAGGATCTCAACATGGATTTGTCTGACACCAAAGCCTCACTTTAACTACAGCAGTAAGCCCTCCTTCCGGAGAAAGATTGGGGAGGTGAAGGAACTCAGTTCTGGGAACGTTAACCTTGAGTTGCTTACGTAAGACAGAGACATCTTGAGGGCAGTTGGAAAATCAGATTGGTAGCTCCAGGGAAGTGTTGGGGGGCATATGGTTGATGTGGGAGAGTGAACAAAATCACACAGCAAGGGATGTATAGTTAGACAGACTGATTCTGAGTAAATGATAGTTAGAAGGGGAATGTTCACCTTGTTTAGCAGTTTAGAAACATGCATATATGTACCCACGTGTAGTGTAACTTTTCTGACTGAAGCATAGCATTGTGCTTTGGTGTATATGATTTGCATGGCATTTGATTTCCATTGGCTAGGTATTGAGTGTTCACTACATGTCAGCCATTGTTAGACATTGGTTCCTGCCCTCACAGAGCCTATAGTCTCGTGGAGAGCCATAAATAAAAAAGCAACTAAACATCAATAACAAGCCACCATCAATTACAGTACTGACGTCACTGTTATTGCTGGGTGCTCTTTCAGAGTCTTATGTAAGGTTGGCTCCAAAGCCAGACTTGGAGTCAATAGCCAGGGAATTAGAATTGCACATCATAAAATGGAATAAGATTATATGTTAAAAAACAATTGCTGGGCCAAAAAATAACCATAGATTATGTCTTTAGAGAAATGCTTGAAAATGATTATGAGAAAAAAATTGAGATACACGGAAATTAATTTGGCTACAGTTTATGCAGGAAGCTGGGGTTTTTTAACGTGTAAAGCATAAATTCAATACACTAACGATTATTTCTGCAAGTTCTATAGGGAGGCTGAGGCACTGTCTTGAAGTCCCACACAAACACTTTTTTTTCTCCAGTATTGTAACCTTTTTTTTTCAGTTGAGCACCAGATGAAACAGTTGGCTTTCCTTAGGGAACCATGTTGTACAAAAATAAAACCAAACCAAACCAAACAAAACATGTATCTTTCAATCACATATTTGCACTTCACGCAAGACCTGCACAGTAGGGGAGGGAGATATGGAGGAAGCTAGGACCCCTGAGAGACAGCTGTTCCCTAGCCCCCCACTCCATTCCCCTTCTGGGACCCCAATGCCCAATTTAAATTCTCTCTCTCTCTTTCTCTCCTCCCCACAATGAGTATGCTTGAGTGTGTGTGTGTGTGTGTGTGTGCGCGCGCACACGTGTGCACATGTGTAAAATGATAAGGTGCAAGCTCCACTGTACCGATGTTAGAGTCAAATGTGCATATTGAAATTTCTTGTGTTTTTTTCCTGAACACATAATTGCTGTGGGACCTGCATAAAATATAAAAGTAGCAAATTTCTTTTCCATCAGAATGGAAAATTCCCACGCCTCCATATTGTACAGTAAGTAGCCCAGTCTCAAACTATGGTTGTTACCTTGATACCCAGCCTTCATTTGGAGAGGTGATGTCTAGCTCAATGGTTAAGAGCATAGCACTGGAGCCGGGCAGTCACTAACTGCATGACCTTAGGCAAAACACTGAAACTCTGGGCTTCGGTTTCCACACCTGGAAAATGTGGCTAATGACAGTACCTACATCCTTAGGGTAGTGTGAGGAATAAATAGTTGATACATGTAAAGCACGTAGAACTGTACCTGGCGTAGATACAGTAAGCAATCTATAAAGGTTAGGTGTTAAGTGTTATTCCTATATTACACCAATGGGTAAAACAGTGTGTTCAAATGGTAGCCAGGCCAGTGAGGACAGGTTTCCAGGGCCCATTGTAAGTCAGTCATGGGTCAGATCCCCTTTCACTGAGCGTGGCGGGAGGAGTCTGGCATTGTCCCCCCCTCCACCCATTTGATGCTGATGGTCACTGGTCCATGGTGGAACCCGAGGGGTTCGTCAATCTCCAGCTCCATGGCCGGAGACAAGGAGCTTTCTCCTCTTTGAAGTGGAAACCACCTTCCTTCCAAACCATGTGTAGTGGCTGTATTTAGACCTCTTCCACAAGCGGATGGAAGCTAGCTGAAGGCGAGGTGCACGGCGTGTCACCTTGTGTGCGCTAAGGGAGACAGGCAGCCAGCCAGCCTGCCGTCCCCACTCCGTAACGTGTTGTCAGATCAGGAGGGGATTGTGATTTTTTTCCCCTGCAGCTCAAGTTCTCCATCAGCCCTGTTGAGCTGCCACTACCTGGAAGACTTACTGCCACATCTCTTGGGCCCCTTTGTCTCTAGCAGCAACAAAGAACAAACCCTAGATTTTTAAATAGGTGCTGTGAGCCCCAGCTGGGAGTCGGGTGCTCAGACCTCCGATTTTGATGCCACCAAACATCTCTGTCACGAAACACCTTCCCTCACTCACCCCGCCGATCTCCCGACACGGACGTCCTTCCAGCAGGTAGCTGCGAAGTTGTACACTTGGTATTGTTGGGAGAAGAAACTCAGCAACTTCCTGGACTTATTTCTAAAACCCCCACACAGCGGAGTGATAAAGGGCCTTCTGACCAAGCCACAGTTTCATTACTCCCCGGAGGACATGTCCAATCTTGTTTCCTTTTCACCGCGTCTGGGTTAAAAGCCATCCCTGTGGTCACAGAGGTTGGGCACCCGAGTCCGTGAGCAGGACCCAGCCCACAGAGGTGTTGCTTTGGCCCGCATAGTTGTACGTACAAAGTTGAGAGATTTCACGTAGCAATCTGCATTTCCAACATTTTTTTTCAAATTACAATTTTTTAAATATTTTTTTCCAACTTCTGATTTTAAAGTTACCAGTTGGACAACACTGGGTCTTCCCTGAGCCCATATGAGGTAGTCTGCCCAGCTGGGGGCGCTCCGCCGTGGTCCCCTCTGACACACGCCTTCACTCAGTCTTTGGAGTTTGTAAATGTCTAGAGCCTGGCACCATTTTCCTTGCAATATAATCCCCAGTAA
Organism: Lyroderma lyra; assembly: GCA_004026885.1. Classification (NCBI taxonomy): domain Eukaryota; kingdom Metazoa; phylum Chordata; class Mammalia; order Chiroptera; family Megadermatidae; genus Lyroderma; species Lyroderma lyra. Next base: position 111,415 of record PVJL010004804.1, read on the forward strand.
GAAGTGAACCCCCATCTCCCTCCTCTCCGTGACGTGTGTGTAATGGGATGCAGAACACTGAGTCTTGGGCCTTAGCTCTCTGATTTCAGATGAACAGCCCCAAGTAAAACATTCATGGTGTCATTTATTTTAAAAGCACCCAGTTAAAAACTCTCCTTCCCTGATACTTTCCCTGAGTCAGAGAATAGTTGTTTTCCTTTGACCTGTGTCGTGGTGGCATTTTATGCATTTCTGGTTGTTACCAGTAATACAGGCTAAACCACCACCCAGAATTGCACCCTCTGGCCTTGTCACCTGCTTTTGGCCACCGAAAGAGTTGAGGTTATAGGCTGTATGTGGAGAAGGGAGCATGGGGACTGAGAGGAAAACAATGTCTCACTTCCACTGAGTCACAGGGCCACGTGACACGAAGGCAGTGTGCGTAGAAGCTTTTCTATGTTATTTTCATTGGGAAGCCATTTGCCTCTCTCACTTTCTGAGCAGCATGGCCAGCCCCTTCCTCCAAGTTTCTTCAGGCCCCCCACTCAGGCAGGCGTGCCTTGATTGCTGAAATCTGCCCGAGCTCAAATTCTTTTTCTGTTGTGCCATTTCGTTACTGTGTAGACAGGAGAGGTGCGTTTCTTGTACCACTGGCCAGCCCCCTGAGGACAACTTCAGCCTGATAACATGAGTCCCGGCCAACGGTCCATGAAAGCATTGTGGTGTGCAAGTACAAAGGATAGTCATTACTGTGGAGAAGTTTAATCAGTTTACAAAAAGGCATTCAACACTTTGGGGGCTTTGCACAAAGTCACATGTGAATTTTAGTCATTTATTCCGTTGTCGTTGTTTCAGATTACCATTGAGATGTTTTATTAGTTTGTTCAAATTCCCACGACTCCAGTTTCACAGAAGGTCGCGCACTCTTCAGTTGAAACGTTTTCGTAGCTTCAGTAGGTCTGAATTTCAGAATATTGAGCAAGGCCCACAGTGAACTAGAACATGATCTAATAAGATCGGACTGTCAAAACAAGAAGCACCAGTCTGTGGTTACAGGGTTTTTCAGGAGGAAATGTTAAAGCTCTGCTGTGAGAACCTCAGAAAGATAATAAAACATGTTAGGTCAGAAGCCAATTTCTTTTTAATTTCTGCTGTGATACTGTGATAGGCAGACACACTGACATGGAATAAAGTGTGAGTAAACAGACTCAAATGACGGTATCTTTCCATTGGGAAACTCTAATAATTTGTTTAATTAGTAGGATGAAACATCAGAAAATACTGGAAGCGTTTTGCTAGGACCCCGAAAGGGTACTCAGGGTGAGGAGCCCCCAAATACCCAAATGGAGAAGACATGTCACCATCAGTTAGTCGTGCCTCAGACTGGAGTCGGACAGAAGTGCGTGCCATTCCCAGCCCTACAGCTGTGGAACGTGGGGCACACCTTTTGGCTCCTCGATTTCTTTATCCCCAAAGTGGGAACTGGAATATGATAGAATTGTCATGGGAATTAGAAAAGATCACGTGTGGAGAGTTCGTGTAGCAGTGCCTGGCGTTTGGTGAGTGCCCGGCGTTTGGTGAGTGCCCGGTAGATGACAGCAACGGCTATTCGGTCAAACGGAAATGCGTAATCGCTTGTTTGCTTTGGATATTTAATATGATTTTCAAAATGAAGACCAGTATCAGAGTTTTTATTTCTAAGTTGTCTGTAATTATGTTTTAAGTCTCTTCCCTCAGTGTTCTGTGTACCTACCAGTATCTCACTCACTCCCCAGTGATTTTCTTACTTCCTTTTTACTTCCAATCTAATGAATAATCTAATGACTTGATTGAGCTAGTCAAATGACTAAATACTTAAGACCCCATATGAGCAGAAGGTTAAGCTGACTTTGAGACTGAGTCACTAGATCTACTTCAGCTTTTTAGTTTGTTTCCTGTAGACTGTACATTTTGCATCATCCCTACTGCTGAATTTCAAAGTAATGATTAACAAGATATGTTTATGATATGCCCTGTGTATTTGTAGTCACCTAAAATAAAGCATAAATAAAGAATATAGTTGATAGATGAATTCATGTAGACTCGAGGGGAAAACCCAGTGCTCATGGTGATCTCATTTTTACTATGTTACATAATTGCTACAACTGAAACCTAATTGATTTTGCCAGATTAATTGAGGGTCAGAGTTACATTACACCCTGCTAGTCACTACCTTCAACCTGTCTTCTTTGGGTAGCTTGGGGGAGGATTTTGTTCAGGGACCCTTGCTGGCCACCCGCAGAGAGCTTTGATCTGTGCTCTCTCAGCTAGAGGCAGAAGCACATCATTCCTTTTCAAGTAACAGAAACCATGAAGAAAAGCACTGTCCTCAGTTCTGGTTCGAAATAGACACCAAATAAGAATCCTGCCTCAGTTCAGTTCTTTTCTTCACTTAAAACCAAAAATCTCTGTAGAAATCGGGGTGGGGCGGGGCGGGGGTGGGGGGTACAGGGAGTATGTAGATTGTTTGATGTATCATTTTCTCATAAAATCTCCAAAGAAGGGAATCTTAATTATCTTATTTTCACCTTGGGCTCTCAGAAACATGGACAACAGAAACAGTTCATTTGCTCTAACATAGTGTATGATGTCACTAGAAATTCTTGATAAAATTGTCAGCATGAGTATGCCATTCAGTTAATAAACTATGCTTTATCTGTGACATGTTGTGCAATATTTCAGCATTTCCCCTTTCTTTCCTGTAAATTGTAACTTTTCTGGTGATTAACATTTAAAATCTTTTCCTGATTAAGGAATTGTCAGCTGAAATCACCAGGGATTTCCCCTTAGTTGTTTTGAAAGAAATCCGAAGAATTTAATGTGTTGTTTGGAAATTAAGAAATTTGAAATAATTTATGTGACTCTAAATGATGAAATAGAATCAGGAGATGGCTGTTTTTCTTGAAAATAAGATAATGATAGACTCAGAGAAAGAGTAATTAAACTTTAGAAATAATAAAACCTTTAAAACATTTAATAAACTTTAATGTCTCTCTTCTATGCTTTTCAAAAGATCTACTTCTTATAGTTTAGGAGCTAAACTGAAATAGAAACATTAAAATAAAATTTCAGATGCTTGGAAAGTGGTTTCTTAATTAGTTTCCTGATTTACTCAGAGGTAACAGAAACCTTTTTGTTGTAAAGCAAGCTTGTCCAACCTGCCGCCCATGAGCTGCATGTGGCCCAGGACACTTGAATGCAGCCCAACACAATTTTGTAAACTTTCTTAAAACATGATGAAAACTATGCACAGACCTTTTATTAGCTCATCAGCTATTGTTGGTGTGAGTGTGTTTCATGTGGGGCCCAAGACAATTCTTCTTCTTCCAATGTGGCCTAGGGAAGCCAGAAGATTGGACACCCCTGTAAAGCATGTTAGAAAACGTTCCCAAGTATGGATCCTGTTGCATCCACAGCACCACCAGAGCCAGGAGGGCAGACTAGGATAGCAGAAAGAATTCTAGGCAAGGGATCTCTTTTAAGTGCAGCCGTTATGAAATGAGCACTCTGCCCAGTAACAGGATGGAGTGAGGAGAGCAGGAGACAGCGGGTCAGTGTGATAATGAATGGGCCTGTTTGAGAAGAGTGGTCCAAGAGAACCTCTCAGAGGAAATGACTTTTGAGCAAAAGCAGCAGAGATAGAGCACAGGGAAGAGCTCAGCAAGTCCAAAGAAAAGAAGCAGCACATCCAAAGGCCCTGGGGCTGGCATGAATCAGTGTACAAGCACAATGAGAAGGCAGATGAATCTGGCGTATAACACAAGAGTGGTGGAATAAGACCTGAAAGATAGGAAGGTGCAGCTCTGATAGGAGTCCATTACAGGGAGAGAAAAATTAACAATTAGATTGGGCCTTAGGCATTCCTTTACCTCAGCACTCCAGTTTCTACATCAACAACTTCAGGAAGCTTCTATCTGGAATGCTCTGAGGATGAGATGAGGTGCAGTGTAGCATAGTGAAGGGCTGGCTGGGAGTCAGATAGACCTGTTTTCAAATCACACTGCCTTGTGTCAGCTAAGTAATTTTGTGTCTCTTTGAATGTCAGTTTTCTCACCTATAGGTGGAAATAGTATATCTCCCTCTTGTGCTTGTGAAGATTCAGTGAGCTAACTCATGAAAAGTGCTTATTAGGACAGTACAGAGTGCATGATGTGCATAAATGTTAGCCCACCTTCTTCATCATCACACATCTAGACCCTGGCCGAAGGGGCATTCCTTTCCTCTGAGGAAATAAGATCATTTGCAATTTTAAGTCCCCTGGTAATTTGTCCATTGTCACTACTAAGAGAAACCCTCACCTTTTTAGGAGCTGCATTTTCCATGAAAGTGCCTTCCATTCAGGCCTCACTGTGGTCAAATGCCTCATGGTCACAAGCAAATGAATAGCATACCCTCTTCTTGAATTCAATCCAGCTAATTTGAGGTAGCGTCTACAGTTCTCCTACCTTCCCCAGCACACACTTAAAGTTCAGTATGACTGAGCTTGTCTAAGTCCAAAATCGTGGGAAGCATATGGCCCGAGGCCCTGATCTCAAATGACTAACTGCCTTGTTAGGAAACTAGAACTTACAGAAAACAATTATGAAGAAAGTATATGACAAGGTACAAAGTCTATTCTAAGTATGTTTATGACACTGGCAGTAAATACATTGGTCATTCAGGGGAGGGAGAATTGCTGGAGTTGTCAGGGGAGGCTCCAGGCTTTAGAAGCTATCTTGGGACCAACCAACATGTCTTAGAATAATCATCCCTTTGGGTGTCATATCGTTCCTCTACCTTCCCAGCAAACCCTAAAGGTGAGTCCATCCTGGGAAAAATAAGACATTGCCAGTGGTTCCCTTTTTATAACTACTCCTCCATGCTTTGAAACTCTTCTTACCAAACTGCATTTATAAATAATTTATATCTTCTATGTTGTATTAATCAAAGATAGTTGTCCATAAGTTACATGAACTCACTGTAACAACACTGTTAATCTCTCTTCAGTTTCTAGGGGAAAGAAAAGAAAAAAACTAAACTGTCTCACTTACTAATCATGAATTTAGGATACAAACTCCTGTTATTGTCATTTACGTATGTGCATCCAGAAAATATGGAAAATCCAGAAGCCATACAAGAAAGGAATGATAAATGGACTACATAAAAAATGTTTATGTTATTCATGGCACAAAAACACTCTGAGGAAAGTCAGAAGACAAATTGTTAATCGAGGGGGGGGGGTTGTAATTTATATGATAGAGGGTTACTTTTCTGCACAAATTCTTACAAATCAATAGGAAAATGACAAACCAATTTTCTAAAAATGCAAAGGACAAATAAGCAATTCCAGGAAAAGAAATATCAGTCATCAGAAATCAATAGGAAGATGTTTAACCTTACAAAGAAATTAAAATGAAGTAACCTTTTTACCCATCACAGTGGTAAAGCTGTACACATTTGATAATACTCAACGTTATGGAGTACATGGGGAAATGAGCATTCTCAAAAATGTTAGTAGGATATTAATTGGTGAAGCCTAGTTAGAGGGCAATTTGGCAAAATCATTTGTTTAAAATGTACCTACCCTTTAACAATGACACCCTAAGTAATTTATTCAGCAGAGAGAGCCATACATTTAACTATAGGTATGTATGCAATGATGTTTATTGCAGCATCTGTTACCATATTTTGCCATGCATAATGCACACTTTTTTGTCCAAACTTGTGAGGAGGAAAAATAAGGATGTGCATTATCCATGGGCAGTGCTAATTCCATATCTAAGGTTTTTAATTCTTTTATTTATGCTTAGGAGTTAAAAGTGTAACTCTAGAAATCAATATGCAAAATAATACCTTGGAATACGATAATTGGGGGTTTTTTATGTTAAAAAATTTATACATAAAATTTCTTGTAACCTCATATCTGTTCTTGTATTTTGTAATTATTTGTTAATAAAATTTCTTGTACCATAATATGTTAAAAAATAAATGCTAAAAATTCTTTATAATACAAAAAGCAAGTACCTAAATATAAACAAATAAAAATTTTTTTCTTCTGTTTTGATTGAAGAAAGAAAATTTTGAATTAAAAAGTTAAAACAAAAGCGTTTTTTCCCTGAAAATTTGAGAGCTTGTTGGGAGGTTATAGCAAGGGAGCGCAGCTACTCGTATACCCTTGACCGAAGAACGGTCCTCTCCTCTAGCGGGGAAGGTCGTCCTCTTCCACCGAGCGCGCAGCTTCTGGAGGGACGCACATGGAGCAGTGAGGGAGGAAGGGGACACCCGCCTAGCCAGCCAGATCAGCCGAATCAACCCTGACGTTCAATGGGGTGACAGATGTCGCAGCCAGATCGCCCTCACATCCTTCCCTGAAAATTTGGGCCAAAAACTTGGGTGCACATTATACATGGCAAAATACAATGTAACAGCTAGGATTTAGAAGCAAGACTTCAGCTTCCAATCAAGATAAAATAACATGGACCACATTTAACCTCCACCTGAAACTTTTTTTAAAAAGGAAAAAATATGGACAAAATATATGAAACAGTAGCACTCAAGATATTGGACCCCACACATTGGAAGGCAGTGATTTTTGAACACTGCCCCATGATTGCTTCAGCTTACTGCCTGAAGGGAGTCTCCAGGCCACAGCACAGGGAGGTACAAGCTGAGTTGAGTAAAGATGAGTGCATGCATGTGAAGAAATGACCCAAGTCCAGAGAAAGAATAATTTAAAGGATTAGAAAGAACAGTGCCTGGAACTCACAGAAGAATGGAAATAGTGTATATTCTTAACAGCTAGCAGGGGCATTAAAGTCTTGCCTCGATAGTGGAGAAAAATTAACCATAGATTAAACACAACTCTGATCACCCTGAACAAATCTTAAAAGCAGGACCCAAAAAGATCATAAGGTTTCCAATTAATTTTAACTGTATCCCAGAACAAAAGTCAAGGACATTTATAAGAAGACAGAAACAAACATCACCCTATAGTACCGAGCATCCAATCAAAAATTACCAGGCAAGCTTAGTAGCAGGAAAATACAACCCATAATGAGAGAGGGGAAAAATCAACCCAGTTGTTAAAACTATATTCTATATGTTCAGAAAGCTAGAGGTAAGATTGCCCATGTTAAGTGGACACATGGAAGATTGTGCCTGTGTGTTATATACTTAAACCCGAATTAAACTTCTAGAGATGAAATCTACAATAGATGAGATTTTTAAAAACTGGATGGGATTAACAAAAGCCTAGACATTGCATAAGAAAAGGTTAATGAACTGGATGACACAACATAAAAAAACTATCCAAAATGAAATATAAAGAAAAAAAAAAGACTTTAAAAAATGAACAGAGCATCAGTAAACTGTGGGACAATGTCAAATATGTAAGTTTTCAAAGGAGATGAGAGAAAGGGAGAAACTAAAAATACATTGACACATAATGGCTGGAAATTTTCCAAATTTGATGAAAACTACGAACCCACGGATCCAAATTCAACAAACCCTAAGCACAAAAAAACATGAAGAAAACTACACCAAGGCACGTTGTAACCAAATTGCTTAAAACAAATGATAAAGAGAAAAAAATTTTAAAGCAACCAGGGGAAAAGACACATTACATATAAAGTAACAAATATAAAGATGACAGAACATTTTTAGTAAATAATAATGCAAACTAGAAAACAATGGAATAAAATCTTTAAAGTGTTGCAAGGAAAATATTTATCTATCTAGAAATCTATACCCAGAAGAAATATCTTTCAAAAAAATGAGATGAAGACATTTTAAACATACAGTATGTGGAGTTCCCTGATGGTGTAGTGGCTTAAGGCTTCAGCGTTGGCGCTGTCAGTGCTGCGGCCTGGGTTCGATTCCCAGTCAGGGAGCTACCCACATACCAAAAAGCAAACAAACAAACAAACAAACAAACAAAAAAACAGAAAAACATACAGTATGTGAAAATTCATCACCAGTAAACCTGCATTATAAGAAATGTAAAGGAAACTCTTCAAGGAGAAAGAAAACAGTATTGTAAAGCTGGATCTACAAAAAGAAACAAAGAGCACAATAAATGATAATTGTATAGGTCGATGAAAATTTTTTTATTTATTATTTTAACCTCTCTAGATGATCATTGACTTTTTAAAACAGAAATAACAACAATGTTTATATCATATGTACAAGTAAAATATAAGACAATAGCAGAGTCCAGGAGAGGAGAAATGGAAATACTCTGTTTTAAGTCTTTTAAAATATACATGAAGTCATATAATATCACTTGAAGGTAAACTATGATAAGTTAAAGATATGTACTATAATCTAAAGAAACTACTAAAATACCACAACAAAGTATTATAGTTAATATGGCTGTAAAGATTTTAAAATGGAATAATAAGAAATACCCAAAAGTTACCAGTCCAAAATAAAAAGGGGGGGCGGGGAGGAAGAAAAGGAATACAGATGGAACAAAGAGAAAACAAATAGCAAGATGACAAATTAGAACCCAATCCTCTCAGTACTCATTAAATGTAAATGGTCTAAGCACTGCAGTTAAAAAAGGCAAAGATTATCAGACTGCATGTAAAAGCAAGGTCCAGTTATTTGCTACCTATAAGAAACCAACTTTCAATATAAAGGCACAAATAGACAAAATGTAAAGAATGAAAGCTCACGAGACACTAATCTATAGAAGGATGAAATGGCTATGAATCAGACAGATTTTAGAGCAAAGAATATTACTAGGGATAAAGAGGGTCATTTCATAATAATAAAGTATTCAGTTCATCAAGAGGAAATATATTAATATACCATACCAAATAACCAAGCTTCAAAATGTGTGAAACAAAAATTGCTAGAACTGCAAGGAAAGATAGACAAATCCACAGTTATGGTCAGAGATTTCAACACTTGATTGACAAACACTCAGAAAATTAGTGAGGATGTAGAACATTTGAACAACACTGTCCCCCAGCTTTACCTAATTGACATTAATAGAACCTTCCACCTTGGAAAGCAGAATACAGTTTTTCTCCAATTCATTAGAGAAAGAATAGCCTTTTTCAACAAGTGGTCCTGTAGCAATTGGCTACCCATATATTTTAAAAGTAAACTTTGATCTGTATCTCACTCCATATATAAAAATTAGCTCAAAATGGTCATAGATCTAAATGTAAAACCTCAAATCATTGAAATCCTAGAAGAAAACCTAGGAGAAACTGTGACCTTGGTTTAGGCAAAGATTTCATACACACAATACAAAAGAACAATGTAGTTTTCAAAATTATTAATATAAGTTTGACTTCATCAAAATTAAGAATTTCTGTTCTTCAAAAGATACTCTTGCAGAATAAGTAGATGAGGCAAAAAACAAGGCGCATAACAGTGCATATTAACATGATTCCTTTTGAGGGAATATAGGCATTATATATGTATGTGTGTATATGTATGGATGTGTCTATACACACACACACACACACACACACACACACATAGCATGTACATACAAATACATTTTGTGTGTGCAAGGGATTTCTTGAGCATACACAAAACCTAACAGTAGTTATTTCTGAGGATTGTGATCATGGGTTTGTGGACAAGGAAGGGAGGCTTATACTTCTCATTTTATTCACTCGTGTTGAAGTTTTTTTTTTTTTGTTTTGTTTTTTTAATTCATTTTTATTGTTAGACTTATTGGGGTGACATCTGTTAGCAAGGATTACATAGGTTTTAGGCATACAATTCCACAGTGCATTGTCAACTTGATGCATAATAAGTTCACCACCTAATGTGACCCCTCTTTCCATCCCCTTATATTTAGCTTCCCCCCCTCCTCTCCCACCCCCTCCCCTTTCTCCCCTCCCTAACCCACTCGTCCCCAAATAAACATTAAACTATCGATTGT
>PVJL010004805.1:0-101019 GCA_004026885.1 Lyroderma lyra
TCGTGTGGTCATGGGTCCTAATTAGAAAGCTCTTAGAGATTCCTGAAAGGACTGTTATTGTGCAGCCACACAAAGGGCATTATGTCACCGCGGTAGAAGAGCACAGCAAATAATGTGAACGAGGAGTAATAAGGGCACTTACTCCCGGAAGCACATTGATTTAAACCACAAAAGCTCCTTGGAACAGGGCTCTAGAATTGTAAAAGCCCGAACAATCAACAACCCCTGTGGGAGGGGAACCCATGCCAGCCTGCTGCTGGGGAGTTGGTTGATTCCTTGCTGGCCTGCCGGTTTTGTCCCTCAGGTTTTTGTCCCTCAGGTATTCTCACTTCGGTGAAATGTCCCCGCTGTCGTGAGTCCAGCCAATTTGCTGGGTGTTGCGGGGGGAAACCACCCTCACTTCTGCCTCCCTTGCATAAGAAGCAAAGCATTGGCCTTAGCACAGCTCAGTTCACTTTTCATTCGCTGCGTGATAAAAACAGGCCTCCAGACAATGCAAACTTTGTCACAGCGTTTGCTTCTAAAATTTGCACAGTAGAAGTATCATCTGGGTCACACCTTGACCCAGACACTGCTACCTCTCTGGTCAGCAACTTTGGAAAACCACCAGATGCAACATGGCGATGAAAAATGAAGTCACCTTAGCAAATGTCATCCTGGAGTGGAAAAAATATGTTTAAGCATGGCTCCAATGGCAGAAAGAACAGAATCTGAAAAAAAAAAAAAAAAAAAAGGTGGCTCTGATGGCACGAAAACTTAAAACTTCTGAATGGCAGAAAGCACAACCAAATTCAATTTAAAAACAGAAAGCAAACAGAGAACAGATGGGTGATTGCTTGGGGGGGGGCGGTGAAAGTGGCAAAGGGGGTCAAGATACAGACTTCAGTTATAAAATAAGTCAGTCAGGGGGTGCCATGTACAGCGTGGTGAGGATAGCTAACAATACTGCATTATGTATTTGAAAGTTGCAAAGTTCTCATCACAAGAAAACCAACTTTGTAACGATGTGTGGTGGCAGATGTTAACTAGACTTACCGTGGTGACCATTTCTCAATATATACAAATACTGAATTGTTGTGTCCTTTACTGAAACCAATACAAGGCTGTATGTCAATTATTTCTCAGTTAAAAAAAAGAGAAAATATTGTCAGGAATATTTGCAACATTCATAACCGACTAGCAAGTACTATCCTTAACGTCTAAAGGTCTTGGAAAGTCCTTAAGAAAAATACCAGCAATCCAACAGAAAAATGGGTTGAGGATACAGAAAATCCACAAAAGAAAAAACACAAATGGCCAATGAACAGCTTTGAAAAAACTGTAATAATGGAATAAATATAAGGAAAGAAATGTAGATTTAAACAATGAGATTTAAATTTTACCTGTTAAGATTAGCAAACATTTTTATTTTTAGTAGTCAGTGGTGAGTCCACATTGGCATTACCTAGTAATGCTAACAAAAACTACATTCTATGATCCAGAAATTCCATCCCTAATTTCTCCTAAAAAACCCTTCGCATTTGGGCATAAGAAGACACATGAGAATGTTTATCACATCGTTTTTTGTAATAGCAAATGCTGGAAGGAACCCCAATATCTATCAACAGATAAATTGATACATAAATTGTAATGTAGTCATATAATAGAACACGGAAGCAGTAACAACCAAGTGATTACAGCTACACGCAGCAACGTGCGTGAACATAACGCCGAGTGTATAAAATTAGTCACTTGGATTCAATTCATGTAAATTTGATGATGTTCCAAGTCATGTTATTGGTTCCCCTGGGAGGCACATAGTAGAGCAGACCGAGGAGGGCTTTGGGCATGCTAACAACTTTCTGTGTCTTGACCTAGGAGCATGCTTCTCCAGCACTGAACACTTTGGATACATGCACTTTTTTGTATGTATGAGATAATTGATTGACAAATATGTTATAAAAGCAAGTCATAAACGAGTACATAAAGTACAATTTCATTTATAAAGGAAAAGCATGCGAAACTTGGTCACGTATTGCTGAGGGATGCAAGCACATGGGGTGAAACGACAGAAAAGCAAGAGACTGGTGGAGACTCAGTTCAGGAAGGTGGATTCTGCTTCCGGGGAGGAGGAGGGCGGGGCTTATGCAATGGGAGGGCGGGGCTTTGCAACGGGAGGGCGGGGCTTATGGGAAGTGGTAATCTGGCTTTTAAGTTAAGTGATCAATTCAAGGTTGTTTTATTAGTCTTTGTGTCTTTCACTTGTTATAAATATTGTTTTTATGTATTGAATATTTAATAGAAACAAATTTAAAATTATTTTTAAAAGGCTGCTGACCGACACCCCTATCCTGCACAGTCAAAAATCAATGTATTAACTCATGGACATAGACCACAGTTTAGTAGTAACCAAAGGGAAGAGGGTTGGCGGGTGAGTGGGAGGGTGGGGGTTGGGACCCAAATATAAAGTGACGGAAGAACTGACTCTGGGTGGTGAGAACACAGTGCAACACATAGATGCTGAAGAACTGTACACGTGGCACCTGTGTAATTTTGCTGACCAATGTCACCCCAATACATTTAATTTTAAAAATCCGCATATAATTTTTTATTTAACTACATTCATCCCTCAGAATCCACAGGGGATGGGTTCCAAGACCCTCTCTCCCCCACACTCCTGCTGAATCCCATGGAGAATTTAAAAAACTGTTCTGGAAAAAATACTATTTTTGATCCAGAGTTGGTTAAATCCATGGATGTGTAACCCAGGGATATGGAGAGCTGACTGTACATTTAGTGAAAGAAATCCACGTATAAGTGGACCTGTGCAGTTTAAACTCACATTGTTGGAGGGTCAACTGAATTTTCATGCATAAGTGTGAGCCTAGGAAGTATGTCAAAATATTAATAAGGTGGCTCTTTCCAAATGGTACATGTACAGAGGCTGCTCGGAAAAAACCCTGCCATAAGTGCCTCTATTTTTCATATTACATGGCTGGGTACTTTCTGGACAGCCCTCGTATTACTTAAACAAAATAACCAAAAGTTCTTTTTTAATTTTTTTAATGGGCCTGCAGTAGGAAAAAAAAACTATCACCAGCTGCTAACTTTCCAAGATATGTTACAGGCATAGAAAAATAATTTAAGACTATATTTTCCTATCACTGAAATCCTGAAACATGAATGGAGCCGCCACCCCCACCCCAAAGCGCAAGGCCCCCACACCGTGTGCGGGGCACTTAGGGCAGCGAATGCAGGCTTTGCAGCTCCCCGCGTCAGTGCCCTGTCCTCCGCTGCATCCGACTGCTTTCTGGGATGCGCCCAGCAGGGGAGGGAGCCGTTTTAATGTTCAGGACCTTCAGCTGCATCCGCATTCACGTCTCCGTCAATATTCCACAGCTACTGACGAGGGACACCTGCCTGGGGGTGCGGGGCTCTTTTCCACGCCCCGAGCGCGCTGAGCCTCCTGACTCCGCACCTCTCCCCATCTCACCGAGACCCTCACTCCGTCCCGTGTGAAGGTTTTCAGGTGCCCTAACAAGCCCTCCGACAGGAACCCACTCACCTGTAAACAGTCACCCTAGAACTCTATGCCTGTTTCCTCAGGGCCGAGCTGTCATCCTCCACACTCACCCCCTTCTATTCGCTCCTTCTCGGCGCTTCCCTGAGCCTCTCAAGTCCGTGCGTCCAAACAACTGCTTGGAAAGCTGGGAACCTCCGCCGGGGTCTGGGAGAGAGTCCGTTCGAGGCTGTGCCCACCCATGGCAGGCCCCGCGGTGACCCTCTCCAGGGTCTGCTGGCTTCCCTGGGCCACCTTGGAAGAAGAATTGTCTTAGAACACACTCACACTAACGATAGCCGATGAGCTAAAAAAAAAAAAAAAAAGAAAAAAGAAAAAAAGAAAAGTCACAAAAAAAAATCTCATCATGTTTTAAGAAAGTTTATGAATTCGTGTTGGTCCACATGCAGCCCGCGGGCCGCAGGTGGCACAGGCTTGCTCCAACACCCTGTCCTAACCGCATCTTAAACCTCAGCTCAGTGTATCCGCTGTGGGGTCACAGAAAGGCTGAGGGCGGAGAAAGGGCACGGACCGATCAGTACCAGTGGCTACTTCCTTTATTCTTGTGTGTAATAAGTTAGTCTTCCTATGCTCCTAGTCCTCACCTGGTTATACTCTGTTCTTCGTGTCTCATGTCCAACTGGGCAACACGGTGCTTTTAAAAATTTAGGGGGCCTAATTCTATTTGAAGAAAACCCTGCTGTGAGACACTTGTCCTGACTCTTAACACAAAGTCCCAGCAGAGGCCTGAGCCACCATCCCCAGCCTCTGCCTGCAGCGATGGGCTAGTGACCCATGGCCAGAGGACCCCAGCTGAGGGAAGGGTCCAGCAAAGTCAGAGGGATTGGGTGGAGATAAACCAGGGTCAGCTGCCTGAATTAGGGATAACCCCGAGGATGGCTTCCAAGCCGGAGATGCCATAATTTTAAAATCTTTCTCTCTTTACTTCCCTGACCAGATAGACTAACCAAAGCCTGGAGAAGACAGCTGACGCAACCATGGTTGCACAGTGAGCAGCGGCTGGAGAGGATTAGTAGCTCTGGCCTTTGCTTTGAGCCATTATGGCAGAGCTGGAAGACGCCTTGAGGGCATCCTGGTGGAAATGTCAAGCGCATGCATTCATTCTGCGTGCAACGAGCCAAGAGCGTACCCTGTTCATTTAAAAAATATCCCTTGATAATTTCCAACTCAAATAGTTTTTAAGATGTTAATTCATTTTTAAAAGACGTATTTGGTTATCTATGGTAGACATTGAGTTCTTTCTGAGGGTATTTATTATCTAATCTAATCACATTTCCTGTTTGGAAATCAGGAGTGGGAGGCTCTGAGCAGGACGTCCCGGCATTCGCCTTAGCTGGCTGCCAGTCTGTACTCCAGGCTCCCCGCCAGTCAGGTCTTGTGATTGGACTGGAGAGCTGGAAACGGTATGAAAGGGAATCAGGCTGAAGTCAGAGAGAAGAGTGGCCCGAGCAGGCCAGCCTATAGCACAATGGTAACGTGAGCAGGAGCTAGCTCAGATCTTCCCACGAACACATGGAGGAGATGTGAAAAGAAGAATGTGACCGAGTGACCAGAGAGGAGGAGAACTCTTGAAATAAGAGGACGGGGTGTGGGCATGAAGCACAGAAAGGAAGCAGGAAGCTTCTTTGTCAGGGATCACCCAATACCACTTGCGATTGTCAGAGTGAATCTACGGCAGCAGAACCTCTGTGAGTATGATGGAATAAGGAATTTCTCATAAGAATTAGATCTTCCACCATTGGGGGAAGGGCTGGAGGGGTACAGCGCTGACAGGAGGAGGTGAAGGATCACAGAACAGTCACTAACTAGCCCTGTAGAAAGCAAGGCAGGTCTGGCTGCCACATGGGGCTGGTATAGAATCTTTAGAAGGATATTGGCTCTGGGTAGCTACTGTCTGTGTAAGTTTGTAACAAAGCATCTGACGGTGGGTGTGGAGTCACTGTTGGTCAACAGGGCCTACAGTCACAGAGCATGGAAGAGTTGGGGACACACAAGAACCTGCCTGCATCTTTGTGTCGCCCACACCTGCTCCAGCCAATAGCGGCCTTCGGAGCGTGATGGCTGCTGCCTCACTTTTGGCCAAATCTAAGCAGAGTCCTACAGGGAAGGGGATGCTGGGAAATGTAGTTCCAGCATAACCGAGGTGACCATTGCACAATCCGACGTTCTGATCAAGGGAAGATGGGAACACACAGAGCCTCCAGTTTTTGACATTTCAAAAACATATCTGGTAGACCAGAGAGCTGTCAGAGTGATTCTGTTCAACACGACTCTGGGTTG
Source organism: Lyroderma lyra (assembly GCA_004026885.1). Classification (NCBI taxonomy): domain Eukaryota; kingdom Metazoa; phylum Chordata; class Mammalia; order Chiroptera; family Megadermatidae; genus Lyroderma; species Lyroderma lyra. The sequence goes on from PVJL010004805.1 coordinate 5,840, forward strand.
CAAGTGACAGAAACACTAAAACAAATGGACTGAGGTAGAAAAGAGGCTTTGGGGGGGGGAATCTTGGGGTAGTTCAAGGAATCAAAAGAATGGTTGCTGGATGATGCCAGGATGATCCGATGGAACTTGACACCATAAACACACATTCTTTTCTGTTTCTGTCTCTGCCTCTCAGAGCCTTGTGTCTGGATAGTGGCCTCACCCTCCCAGCCTTCCCATGTGGCAGCTCTGATGTGACAGTTATGTAGCAACTTGACCGGAAAGAAAAGATGCTTTTCCCCCACCAGCTTTATTCAGAAAAATCCCTGATTTTTTTTTTTTTAATTGGTCCTTGGATGCATCCCCAGACCAATTGTTGTGGCCAAATGAGTAGGATGTTATTATGGTTAAGCCGAGGACACATGTCCACCCCTGTGGCCCCAGAGGGACAGTCCAGGGTACTTGGGTCAGTGGCCCAGAACCACATGAAGGAAAAATGGAGCAGCTCCCCCAAGGAAGGAAGGTCTGTCCCCAGAAAACGGGACAGAAGTGCTGGGCAGACACAAGTATCAACTGTCTACCTTGGCGTCTCAGGGACTGAAGGGAATGTTCTTCAAATTCACTCTTAATGACATGGCCAGCACAGCAAGTTTCACACTCAGCTGCTATTCCAAAGAGAATGGTTTCATGGAAGGAAATACTGTAAAGGGTGATAATCAGGTGATGAATAATCATCTCGGAGACTTGGCAAGCAACTTGCTCAAGGCTGCTCAATTATTTAAAAAAGGAAACTCTGACAGGATACACGGTCAATCCAATTTAAATATCACCCTGTGGAGATTCGGGCTACTATAAATCTCTTTTCCAACCTTAATCAGATTGTTTTGCTGGACCTGAAAGAGAAGAATAGGGCCTGAGTGATTACTCAGAGGTCAAAGTATGACATTACTTGGAATCTGACTGCAGATGGAGTCAAGTGGAGATGATTCATGGTGTGTGTGTGTGTGTGTGTGTGTGTGTGTGTGTCTGAACTTCAAGGGAAGAGAAATGTCACTGAAGAAGTACAGATCTTTTCTAGAAGGAAAGGGACCCGAGGGTAAGGTTTTGGGTCCCGGAAAAAGGTAAACAGTTTTATTGTGCTTTAGGTTGGCCCTCAGTTACCCGCTCTAAACAGAGTTTAAAATGGGCAAATAACCCAAGACTTCTTTTAGTTAACTATGTCATTTATTTCTCTTCTCCTATGGTCTCATCAGTGGCTTCCACACTTGGCTGTGCACCACAGTCACTTGTGGAGCTTTAAAAAGGCACTCGTCCCATCCCCAAGCCTTCCCTCTCGCATCAGCCTTATCCCCCTGCCCCCACCCCATCACTCCCGCCAATTCCACGCGCAGGCAAGATGGGAAATAGCAGCTCCTCACGCTGCACATGCTCTCCATCTTTCAGAGAGATTCTGTGTGCTGTATCTTGCCTCATCCCCCCACAACCATGGGAAGAAGGCCAGGGCGGGAAACTAAGGATATGACTGTTAAATGGCGTTTTGAAGGTCAGACAGCTTTGAAGTGGTACAACCAGGTAGATGGGAACATGGATTCTTTTGCTCTGATCCAGTCAAAGAGGGCACCGAAGGCTTGGTCTTGACCCACCGTGGAGGAATGGCAGGTGAGAGAGGCCTGACTAATGAGAACAGGTCCACTTTTGTGAGTAATCGAGCAAAGTGATACCCTTAGGTAGTAATCAGAATTGAGCCCCTCCCACAGGCAGGGCTGTTTCTAAAATGTGCCATCCGTGTACTCTCTCTCTCTCTCTCTCTTTGCCCGATGGAGGTGCCCTCTTTTCCTGCCCTGGCCATTGCTGCTGGGTGACCTTTGGAACACTACCTGATCTCATTGTTTCTTGGTTTCCTCACCTGTATAATGAGTGCTGGACTTGGGTCCCTTTTATTCTTATTCCAGATCATTCTAGCTGTTCAATCAAGAGCCCCTGGGCCTGGTGTGATTGCAAAAGGCCTAGAAAGAGCCCTCTGTTTTCTTAAAGTCTGTTGATGCCTTGTCCTTGCCCACTGGGCAAAACCCTTTATGTTGTTATTGATGTAAGAAGAAAGCTTAAAATGTGATGATCCCTGAAAAAGATACATTATGACTCATTCACGCAGAGAATGAAAATGATTGACAACAGCAAAGGGATGGGAAGTGTGCAGAACAGAAAGCAGGGAGGTAATGCTGGAGAGTGCCCTAAGGGGCTCTGGAGTCGCTAAAAGAGTGGGGTGGCAGCAGCAAATGTGGCCGATGGATTCCAGTTTTGCCTGAGGTAGGTAGGTCCTAGAGGGCTTATTGGATGAAAATTTGTATTCCGATCTCTTACTTCTGCCCTAGTCCTTCTGGAAGGCCTTAAAGTCCTTTGCCTCCTGATTTTTCACTACCCTCAGCCAAGCAAGCATAAAATAGACACTACAGTCCTGAATGAATGAAACATTTATGTTGGCCCTTGGCCCAGCCTGGCTCCAAGAGGAGCCCAGAAGCCAAGAAGTGAATACAAAGAGAAACACAAACCCCTAAGAACAGTGTCAGGAAGGTTAAAACCCCTACAAAGAGGGGCCTTGCCAACCATGACCAGGGCAACAAGAAGGCCCATTGGGTCATCCTCGGAGCACGGAGTTGAGCAAGGCCCACACCCTAGTCACAGTGTTAACAAATGACAGAGACAGAGGAAGACATTCAGCTCCTAGGAGCGCACTCCCTTCCCACTGTTGAAAACACAGGCAAATCTCTGACTATCCGGGCTGAGCTCAGGGCCTGGCATGAAGTAGGAGTATAATAAAAGTGTGTGCAGTGAATGAAGGATGAATGGGGTGGAAGACAAAGAGGAAAATGCTCTTCAAGCTGGACAGAGAGCCCAGGAAGGTTGAAAAGGCCCCAAAGGAGCCTGTGCTGTCAATGAAATTAAAATCATTCAAATCGGGAGCCAAAGGTCCTTGGTGTACTCAGTTCTTTAGGAAAGAGACTGAGGAGGCCATCGTGCGTAGAAGGTTTGCTAAGCAGTGCCTTTGGGATCCACACCTGTGCTCAAGTGAAGGGGTTGCAAATGGGCAGAGGGATGGATTATTAAACTAGGATGCAGGTGCAGCAAAGGTGTCAGGTCAACCCTGTAGGATGGTTCTTAAGAATTGGCTCTCCTAGAGGCCAGGAGACTGGGTCTTCATATGTCCTCATCAACTGATCGCTAGATACAGGCTAGACCCCTGGAGGAAGGTGACCTTGGACCACCTGTGAACTGTCAGCTGCCAGCACTCCCAAGAGTTGAGAGAATGAGTGACTCAGTCTTGAAGGAGGGATGTGTGGGCACACCACAGCATCTGCTATAATAATTCACCCAATCTCCTAATGCTGCAAATGAAAAAAGGCCAGAGATGAATCGTACAGCTGGTTAAGAGCAGAGCGGGGTATCGCTCCAACGACGGCCAGAGGACTCCCACAGACTTGGTGCACGTGGAGTTTGGTGAAGGGGTTTGACAAAGCTGTCCGTATGGATGAGAAGGAGAAATGGGCATTGGGTCTGTGGTTCTCAATCGAGTTATTATTAGAATCACATGGAAGGGTTGTTAGAATGCAGATTCCTGGGCTCCATTTTCAGAGAATCTATTACTGGAGGGTCTGGGGCAACAGCTGAGAATCTGTACTTTAGCAAGTGTCCACATGATTTCTATGTGGTCTACTTCCCTGGCTGCACTTGGTAACCAGTGGAGACGACCGTAGAACACTGGGAAGATTCTAGACTGTTGAATAATCGGCATTTAAAAATTAGAGAGTATTGCTAAATGATGTCATGCTGAAAGGGTTCAAGGCGGGTTCAGGAGGGTTCAAGGGGGCTCACTACTGAACTCTGTTCTCCTCAAATGTTACCAACAACTTGAAGATTTTAAGAAGCTACCTAGTCAATGGAGAGAATTTTAAAACTAGAAGAGATTACTAATACTTTGGATAATCAAATCAAGATTTCAGCACATTTCAACATGTGGCCTTGAAGTATGATTTTGTAGATTGATACTTACAGACATTGAAAGTTGTTCATAATACCTTAAATGAGAAAAAACAACGGAGAGGTAGTAGGGTATGGTGGATTAGACCACAGACTCGAATCTGATGGACTGCAGGGGTTCAAATCCCAACCCCATCAATTATTTTCTGGGTGATCCTGAGCCAATTTCTTATTTTCCTGTGTTTCAGTTTCCTTATCTGTAAAATGGGGTCAATAGTATATAATCATAATACTTACCTCATAGGGTTATTGTGAGGATTATGTGTTAACATGTATAAAGAATTTATAACTGTGCCTAGCACATAGGAAACACCGTGTAAACATTTGCTGTCATTATTTGCTTTTCAGTTATTTATTGCTGTTGTAACAGACTACCTCCAAATTTAGTGGTTTAAAATGACAATTTTTGTTACTTATTATGATTCTATGGATTGTTCTGCATCACTTGGTACTGACTGGGGTTCTGGGATAGTTGGAAGGTCCAAAAGGACCTCAGTCACAGTTGATAGTCGGCACTGAATGCTATCGGGGAGCTCTGTGGTGCCCTCAGTGACAGGCTTCAGTTCTCCACGTGGTCCTCTCCATGTGGCCGGTTGGGCTTACTCACATGGCAGTTGGGCTCCCAGAAGAGCCTCCCAAGAGATGAAGGCAGAGCTGAGGTCTCTTCCGGCCTGATCTTGGAAGTGACCTGGTGTTACTTCCACCAGCCTCAGGCTCAGCCCAGAAACAGGGGACAGGAAATAGACCACCTTCCAACGAGAGGAGTGGCAAAGAATAGCAGCCATCTTTACCACAGAGGTTTAACCCCACTTTTGTTGTGTGTGTGTGTGTGTGTGTGTGTGTGTGTGTCTGCAGATAAAAGGATGTCTGAAAGAATATACACCAAAATGTAAACAACAGTCATCCTTATTTAAAAGGAAGAGTTACAATAGGGTTGTTACTCTCTTCTTTATTCTTTCATGTTTTGCTATCCCACCCTGAATTTTCCATTGTGAAGGTATGTCACATTTTTAAGAAAAAGTAATTTCTATATTTTAAGAAAATATACGACAACTTAAAAACTAATTCGAGCCAAAATTGGGAATGCTCTACTTCCTCCTCCCCCCCACCAAAATACTAGCCCAAATTTATGCAACATTAATAAAATCATAGTGGTTAAATCTAGAAGAGCAAAGGTCCCCCCAATCCCACACACCCTCAGCCATCAGACCTCACTGGGTGTTGCGTGCAGTACTGGGTTCTGAACTCTAACACAGGAAAACACAGCATGTTAGGTGTGAAAGGGGAGGTCAAGGGTCTGTGAGCCATTTCCTGTGGAGAAGGACTTAAGGACTCTGGGGTGCAAGAGAGGAGGCTTAGAGGGGACGTGATACAGCAAACCATGTCCTCACCCTACCTGCGAGGAAGGCTGCCTTGGGGAAGAGGCGTTAGTTCTGGTCCTTCAGAATTGGAGACATTTAATGGAAGTGACACAGAGGTAGACTTGACATTCTTCGTACAAAGAAGAACTCCTTGAAGCAAGCTTGTCCGAACTGTGGCCCACGGGCCGCATGCAGCCCAGGACGGCTTTGAATGTGGCCCTACACAAATTCGTAACCCTTCTTAAATCATTCTGAAAATTATGCACAGACAACTTTTTAGAAATTATTATTATTATTATTATTATTATTATTATTATTAGCTCACCAGCTATCATTAGTGAGAGTGTATTTTATGTGTGGCCCGAGGCAATTCTTCTTCCGATGTGGCCCAAGGAAGCTGAAAGGTTGGACACCGCTGCCCTGAATTACTTAAGTTGGAGTGAGCTTTCTAGAAAAGAAACAAGCACCCTGGTCACCTGGAGACCAGATGCCCACGTCTCGGGCCGGAATCCTGCCTTGAAGGCGGGCGGGAGTGCCTAACCTAGAAGACCTCCCGGAGTTCCTTTCAAACCCCAGGCTGTATCACCACAGGCTGACTTAAGAGTGGAAATAAAACGCACGGTCATTTATTTAGGAAGCTTAAACCTTATCCTGGTTAAAGGCAGTGGCCCAAAGTAAATGAGATCTTGAGATTCCTTTTATGAGTCTGTAAATGGATATTGCCCTTGCTGTGAAAACATGATGAATCAGCAAATATTCTCAGGTGCACACTAGATTAATGGCAATGTCCTGGGTATTAACATGCAGAATCCCAGCCCACAGGTTTAAAGTTTAATGAAGAGGAAAGACGTATAATCTTATAAACATAACACGCCTAAATATAGTCATTACAGATGAGAGCCTGTGGGGGTGGCAAAGGCCCGAGGAGTAAATGATTGATTTGTAATAGTAAAGAAAGCCCGGGGGTGGAGGGGGGCTATAAAGTGGGGAGCTTAGGTTATAACTAAGAGATGGGAGGGGCCCGGGCTAAGGGAGGCCTTGCCCCACACCTTCGTGTCTCCGTGAAGAGTTTCGGAGGAGGAGAGAAGGCTGCTTGCCAGTCTCCTGGACCAGGCGTTCCTAAAACCAGGTCACCTTCTACTTTTATAGAATAAGGTAATAATTACAACCCCCTCCACTTTTGAAGCACCTAGTCTATATCGTAGTTCTTTATATATACAGACTCATCAAATCTGTTTAATGACCAGGTAAAGCCAAGGCTAATTGTCTTCAGGGTCGGGGTCAGAGATAAGAACTGGGGTTGACCTCCTTTGGGGTGCCTGCCTGACCCACAAGAACCTTCGTAACAGCCCCTGATCCACCGTCGTAGCTCCCGGCCACCATCTAAGCAGCACGAACCCTGCCCTCCTGTCCTTCGCTGGCTGAGAGCCTCCCTACATGTCTGGAACTGGGTGCAAAGAGAGACCCAGGCTTTGCTGTAAGATGGCAAGCAGGTCACTGAGTGTCATGTGTATCTAGGCTGAGACAGGGAGAGGGCGAGACAGACAGACAGAGAAAGCAGGACCCCAGAGAGAAGCAGGGACAGGGGGCGCTCCCCAGATGGTTCCTGGTGGGCAGCCACCCACTTCCCTGGTTCCAGTCCTTCCTGGGACCCAGCTGCCTTCCTACCCTCTTTCTTTAGGTTCAACGGACCCCTTGCACCGTGCTAGCTCAAGTGTCTGTTACTTGCGACCAGGAAGTTGTCACTCCTACTCCCGTCCGTCTGTTCCAGCATGGCGGTTGTACATAACACACCCCGGGGGTGCTGTGCCGATTCGACGTCACCAGTGTGACAGCCAGCTGCTCAGCAGCTGCCCATCGAGTTCATACAGGCCTGTGGTTCCCCATCACCACGTTCCCCTGGAACACGCATGCCACGGGCACCGCTGCGTTAGGGCTTCCTGGGGCCCTACAGCCCCCCAGCCCCTGCACCTGCTCCCGACTGCTGCTGCTCGCTTGCGTCACTCTTGTCATCAAAAGCCTCCTCTTGGCCTCTGCGCACACGTTCCTCACCTGGTTGGAGTCACCCTGAACCTTGTACCACTGGCGGTGATAGCTCTGATGACAGACGTGTGCTTTCATGTGCTTAGCCACCTGTGTCCCACTCCTGGCTGAGAGGGCAGCGCCGGTGTCCTAGTTGTGATGTCTCTAGCCCCTGTCACAGCGCACGGCACAGGGTTGGTACTTAATGAACGCTTGTGGAGTGAATGACTGAGTAAATAAATGAATCATTCATCAATCTCTCGCCCAGGTTCATTGCGTTCACTCTCTCTTCGTGCTGGGATATGGATGAGGTTGTGTTTTCCTTCACTAACATTGTTTTGTTAGGATGATTTTTGTCTTCCTTGTTTTTTCCTGTCCACTCCAGGGACTATAAAACAAAGGCCTTCCTCCCACTGTCCCTCTCATATCTAGCACAAGGTTTTACAAACAAGAGCTGTTGATTCATGAGTATGTGTGTGTGTGTGTTGTGTTTGTTTTATAAAATAATCCTAGTGCCTATTCTTTCCCAGTGCATTGCTCAGATGGCAATTTCGTTACCGTCCTGTCCTTTCCCCTTCTCTCCGGCTGGCTGGCCACCTCTCGACAGTGTACATAGTGAAACACAGGGCTTTAGATGCCACATAAGTGACCTTGGCTTAGGCAATGCAGGCAGGAATTTACTCAACTGTCCAGAAATAGGCATCTATTTAATTGTCTTGATTGAACTTAGGAAAATCTCACATCACATTCCTGAACTTTCCAACTTGCCTGAACAGAACAAGCAAGAACCCGAGTGGCCACTGGGAGACTACCACTGTCCCCAGCAGTCAGGTAGTGGGTACTCGGGGTGTGATGGGTGAACTCTGCCCCACCCCCCGATCCTTGGGCATTGCACATCCTAGCTTGGCCCCCCGGCTGCTGCAGCTCTTACAAGCTGTGTTTTCTTTCCACTGTTGGGCAGAGATGGTGGCTCAACAGGGTGGAGTAGGAGTACACGGTCAACGAGTGAGGCTAGAGAGGACAGTGGTAGAAAGAGGCCTGCCAGCCCGGGAGGCCTTGATGAGTGACAGGCGGCTCTGTGGGGGTTAAGAGTGACCACCACCGCCTCATGGTGTTTGGGTTCCCACTGCCCACTGGACAACACTGGGGGTTACCTTGGTGCTGTCGTCTTGTTCTCTGAATCTCTGGGCTCTCTGGGAAGCAGCAATCCCCTCTGCACTCCTTCTTTTAGGTGATTCAGGACAGTCCCCAGAGAGGAATAAATGTGCTGAAAGTGAGGGGAATGGACACTTAACTACCTACTTTATGCCAGGCACTGTGATAGGCCTCTCTCTCTTTCTCTCCTTCTTTCCTTCCTTTTAATTAAAGAGCTTATCTATGAAATTTGAGATATTTTAAAGGAGAACCCTGTGTGGTTACTTTCCTTTTACTTTGTCTAGCTTGCTAGAAATTGTTTAAAATCTCAGTGTCCCCACTGTTTCAGCAAGAGGCTTGTGAAATGGCTTTTCTTTGCTTTTCTTTCTTTCTTTCTTTCTTTCTTTCTTTCTTTCTTTCTTTCTTTTTCTTTTTTTAAAGATAATATAGTCATGCATGCATTGTATTTCTGGTCTTTTGTGTAGCTCTGGACTTTATAGCCAGTATCCTGAGTCTCATTTTATTCTCAGAATTGCAAAGTCATTTGAAGACTTGTGATTGAAAATTTGGGGAGTGATTAATTATCCAGCAAAATCTGTCTTCTCCTTCATCCTGCTCATCTCTTCCAGCCTTCCTTAAAGTTAGGTATAGTCAAGTGGCTAAATTTCCAAAAAGGAATGTGAACAGAAGTGCTGTGTGCCATTTCCAGGCTTACATCATAGGACTGGAGGGTGTTTCCTCCTGCTTCCTGCACACTGGGACCTAGACAAGGCAATGATTCAATCTTGATTATGCAGACAACATCAAGGCCTAGGGAATGGAGGAGCAGTGAGATGAAAGAAACTTGGATCCCTGCATGATCAAGTGGAGCAGAGCCAGCCACTGCCTGAAACACTCACCTGAAACACTCACCCTGGACTGTTACCTGAGAAAGAATTAAACTTGTCTTCTTTGAAATGTGAGATTATTGATGGGCCTTTTTGTTAGAGTCACCTAATCTTACCTTAACTAATATAGAAAGTGGCACCAAAAGTATGGTATTGCTGTTACAAACACCCAAAATGTGTGGCGTTGGCTTAGCAGTTGGGGGATTAGAAAACTGGTACTGTTTACTAGAAAGCCAGTGTCCTTGTTATGTTGAGTCAAAACCATGTGGTTAAGATTGTCATCGGTGATAATTTGGAGGACAGATGACTTGCCTACTAAGCCTGTAACTCCAGTTGCATCAAACCATATTGTCAGTGTCTATTAGCTGTTTCTTCCTATTTAGTTAGCAAGATATTGCAATGAAATACAGGCAAGAATAAGTCAGATTGCAGAGAATGTCCAGAACTGTGGATCTTGACAGTTAGAAAAAATCGATTGTTTCTGTATCCAAAACAAGAAAAAACTATGGTTACTCAAAGCATTTTTCAAAGTCCCATTAAAGCTAAGTCAAACTAAAAATCAGGTCTATGGCTGAGACCAAGGGTATAAGGATTGACTTTGAAGTCTATCATTTCATTTGGACTCAAGGTAGCCACCACTAAAATGAGAGACAGAATCATTGGTGGGCCATGCAAGCCAAGAAATAAAGCAGCTTTGAGAACTGTGTTCAGAGTAGAATTTTGGGAATGGTGACTGACTCATGGAACTGACTGAATCTTCCTCGGTTTTTGAGACAGTTAAATTGCCAAAGGAACTAGAAGCCTTGCAAACCGTCTCTAAGTATTTAAGGCATAAAGCAACCCTCGGGCACCAACATCTGCACCAGCAAGAAGCCAGCTATGGAATAAGCTTCAAAGACAGCTTAATCCAAAACTCACTTTCAACGTTGTGAGAGAGGAAAACAATGGAAGGAGAACTTCTCAGAAGGCAAAGCCATTCGCCATGAAGGACAGTGGACATACCTCTTCCATAGTCTTGTGTCACTTGCTGCCAGCTTGGATTAACCATGTTGCTGCAGGTAGCTACTGGCTGTTCATTTTCATTACCCAATAGTATTCCAGTGTAAGACGATGTCATAAGTACTTATTAATTCTATCATCTATCGATATTTAGGTGGTATCTGGTTTTTTACTATTATGTTATGAATCTTCTTTTACATATTTCTAGGTGCCCATGTAGACAGATTCTCTGGGGTGCAATGGGTGGGTCATTAGGTACTCAGTAATGCCAAGCTTAAAGTAATTGTACCAATTATACTCCCTCCTGCAGTGTATTTGGGTTCCCTGTGTTTCTAACCTTGTCTACATTTGTTACTTTCAGATACTTTAATTTTGCCTATCTGCGGGATGTGTAATAGTGTTTTGCTGGCCAAATACTAATGAAGTTGAGGATCTTTTCATATTGCTCACTGGCCATTTGGATTTTCCTTTTTGTGCCTATTCAAAACTTTTAAATAGAGCTATTGGTTTGTCTGTCTCTTTCATATTAATTTTTAGGAATTCTTTTATGTAACAATTAATCATTTATGTAATGTTGCAAATATTTTCTCCTACATTGTGGCCTACCTTTTCATTCTCTAATTGGTCTTTTAATGAATAAAATACTTAATTTTAATGTGGTTAAGCTTAATTTTTTTATTCCTCCAGTCCATGACCCTTTCTCTCTATGGTTCACATTCAAATCCTCTGAGAGGTGACCCAATTAGTTGACCAAGCATAGTATAGTGCAATGTGGTTGACTGATACTCTCATGCATGACCATGTCCTAGGCCTGGGCAGCCTATAGATGTCCACATTAGAATCAGTGCCAATCTCTGAACTTATTTGCTATCTCTAAGATAGGGGAGTAGCATTTAAAACAATAAATGATAGGGGGCAAGAGGATATTAGACAAAGGACAAGATATTCAAGTCAAGAAATATGACTCACTGAAAATAACCTCTTAACAATCCACATCCAGCGATGAAGAAAATAAACAACGGGAAACGTCTTAGAAATTATATCATTCCACAGTATGGGACTTCGAAACTCAAATATTTGGTGATTAAATACTTAATAACCATAATCTATCCTAAACTGTGTCTTGTAGGCAGATTCCGTTGATTAGATTATAGTCATTTGAAAGTTATTGCCAGGAAGTAATAAGCTTAAAACTTCACCAAAGTATGTTGGAATGATAACTACAATTGCAATCCTAAACGTGGCAGGCCAAAGTCTAGCAAAAGGAGAGTCAGGGAGTTGAGATTTACTGTGCTCATTAAGAAATTTCCTTAAGAGAGCTGGAGTGGATGGTATCACCCAGCTTCAACCATGACCAACTGACGGCCAATCTTGTTTCAGCAACACCCCACTGCCTCTCCCCTTCCTGCTTTATTCTGAAACAAGTCTCAGGCACCTCATCCCTTAATACAAAACCATCTTGATTCATAATTCCAAACGGGAATTTGAATGCAGCTCTGTGAAATTCCAGTGTCTGAGCCCTTCACAGTTAGACCCCACGCCACTTCCTGGGGAAGGCGGCAGCCCCCGAGAAATGAAAGGCACATCATCCTGACAATGAACAACCCTGTGAAATGTTATGTCCTTCATTTTTTTCCAATGAGGAAACTGAGGCACAGAGGAGCTAAGTCTCTTTTCCAAGATCACACAGCGAGGGGCAGGGGCAGGCTTGACATTCGGGTCTCCGGACTCCACGTCCTGCTCTCTATCCTGCACATCACCACTGCTCAGGAGGGCGTCCTTAAACTCCCACCTTAATTTTCTCCTGTGTCTCTCCTCCTGCGCTCATGAGCCCCCGGTATGGCCAAGACCTCAGGAAACCATTTGTTGCTTCCTTCTTTCTGCACCTCTAGTTTTATTTTTTTTATTTTTTTATTTTTTTTGCTTTTTTTTTGGTATGTGGGTAGCTCCCTGACTGGGATACGAACCCAGGCCGCAGCACTGACAGCGCCAGCGCCGAAGCCTTAAGCCACTACACCATCAGGGAACTCCCTGCACCTCTAGTTTTAGTGGAAACAAACAAGGACTGGGCACAAGCCCTCCTCCTGCGGAGCCTCTGGCCAGTTGGGGAGTGCTGCCTGAGTTCTCTGAGGCTGTGGGAACAGCAGAGAAGGGAAAAAGCAGGAAAAGCAGGGGAGGGGAAAGAGAAAAAGCCAACCTGGGATTGTGCTGGCACCTCCCTGAACTCCGCCCCGAACTGTAGTGGGACTCGCTGAGCCCCAGCCCGGAACTCCTCAAGCGCCGACACAATGGGCCGCTCCGATTTTCCTTCCTTCCGACAACCGCGTTCTGATTTCCCTGAGAAACTCTCTTCTGTTCCAGAACAAAGGCACAGCTTCTCTCCAGTTCCTGGAGGGGTTCAAGCAGGGCAGGCAGGGTCCTTTCACCCCCTTTTGTTTGCAGTTCCCCCTTAAATATCCTTGTCCCTGCCACACCCAAAGTCTCAGAAGTGACAGGGTCTGTAAGGAAGGAGGGAGGAGGCACCAAGAAGGGAGGCGACATGGTCAAGGGCCAAAAGAGGGAAGAAAGGGTTAACTTTGTTTAATTTCTATTTCAATACCAGGCCTCGTTGCCTTACATATGACATCCCATCAATTGAAATGGACAGTTGCTATTTTGTCCGCCCAAATTTAGCTCCCCCTTCCACCCCAGATTCTTCTTGTTTTTGGTAACAGCACTTACAAATACCTTTAACTCTGGGACATTTCCTCTCCCCACTCCACGGGAAGGTTTTGGTGCCATTGCCAATCACAAAGTCCCTTTTCCTCTCTCGGGGTGGTCATGCTACCCCAAATTGGCCAATCAGAGACTTCCTTGGTCTTATATATACTAATGTGGGTCAAGAGAAGTCCTCATTCCTTCTGGGTTACTAGGCAGAAATGAAAACAAACTATGTACAAACATTGCCACCACTTGTATGGAAAATGCTCATTTACAGGAGAAAATGAGGGCAGTCACAGAAAGTGGAGTTGAGTGTATGTGTGTGTAGATTGAGATCTATGTATCTATGTATCTATCCATCTACCTACCTTCCTATCCATCCATCCATCCATCCATCCATCCATCCATCCATTCATGTGAGAGACAGACAGAGGGAGACAAAGAAAGAGAGAGAGATCAGAAACTGTTTTAGTCTTGGATTAAGTCACAGTGTAAACCAACAATACTTTGGGTACTGATGTATCTTTTTGCTGTAGACTTGAGTTCTGTTTTTGATCCTTAGAACGGAGAGAGTCCTAATGGGCTCTTTCCACTGTCAGTAATCTTGCGACGTGGTCAAGGGTCAGAGAATTAACTTGACTAAAAGTCATGTATTTAGTCAATCATTGGTGAATCAAGATTCACTCCAGCTCTTTGTGAACGCCCAGCTCTGCTGCTGGCGATCTGCCACGTTGCCTCCACATGACGGGAAAACCTGGCCCTGATGCCAAGAAACAAAGTCTGCGAGGAAATGAGACCTTTCTAAACTACTGTAGGCAAGACAGAACACCATGGTATCACAGAGATACAAATGCAATTCAGTGGGATCCACAGGGGAGGGAGTATTGGAGACCACAACGATGCCTGAGGTCAGCCCAGGCCCAGCTTTGAGGAAACTCCTGAAGACACGGATGCCCAAGGAAACCCCAAAGTGACCAGTCTCCTTAAGCCACTTTGGGTTTTCCTGGGCACTGGCTGGCTGCTGATGGGCAACCAGCGGTTATCACAACCCTGATCAGAAACTGATTGCTGGGAGCTGGGGCCACTATTTGCGGAGCTTGGGGTTGTTTGTGACCCTGCCACTCACATTTACAGTTACCCTGAAACCTTTGCTCCAAAGAGCCCCGCCCACTCCTCCTCCCGACAGCGGCTCTGCGGCCGGCTGGGTCCAAACTCCAGTCCTCCCTGCTACAACCAGTGAGCCTGCAGCTGAATTGGAAGAAGGTAAGTGTGGATCGTTACTTTCCAGGCATCTACAAGGGAAATGACTTTGCACTTGCCATTTATAAGCTTTTTACAAACTGCAGTTGTTTATTCCTAGAGTCTAAAACAGTGGTTTTCAACCTTTTCTTTTTTCTGCTGGAGCCCACTTTGAGCTGGGCGAAAGAGCCCACAGCCAGTCAATCCCATCTTTTCTCATGTACCAGTGGGAAAATATCTCAGGGATATTTTAGGGGCCATGGTTAAGGATTAAGTGTACGTGTGCTTTAGCAATTAAGGCAAAAAGGATTCGTATTCAAATTGCCATGCATGATTGTCTTTAGGTATAATTACTGGAAAATTAAAGGCGAAAAAATACAGTTGAAACAAATATGCAACACTAGTCACTTTAAGGTTAACCAAACAAATCACAGTTAACTTGTTAATGATGACGGTGGGTCAATAGAAAATGACTATGAAAAGCAAGATGGCAGCAGCTGACCCACACAAGGCAACACTGACAGTCGATTAATGACCAAGTTCTACTCCAGACAATGTCAGGTGTGAGCAAGTCTCCATCAGAATTTCCCGTGAAAGCCGGACTTTCTGGTGGAATACTAAACTAGAATCCTTAATAAAATTTGGTAGCTCATTGATAGCGGTTTATGAATTCCAAATTACATTCACCTTTAATAATTCACTTAGCAAGCTGTTAGTAAGTCTGAGGTATACAAAAACTCAAGAGTGCATGGATTTGTAAATAGTTTGTCCCAAAGGACTAAAGAGAAGGCTTGCTTTCCTGGGTCACTGGGAGGCCTGTCAGGTGGGTGGGCCTTGGGTAGCTTTGGAGAATCACTGGTTGGAAGGCTCTGGGACACAGCTGATCTGTTATTTGTAGAGGTCTGAGAGCCCGAGACAATGGATTCCAACCCTCTTGCTTTCTACAATAAGAGTCAGAAGAACGTGGAGCTTTCCAGCCTGACACCCCCGTTAGGTTGGCGTGGAGGTCAATGCTACCGGGACATTTTTCACGCTTGCTAAGTAAGAACAAAACAACCTCCTCGACGCAATGAGGATGGATGTTGTTGACTCACAGAAGAGTGATGATATTTTATTTGTGGCTAGAAAATTAAATGGAGGAAGGACTAAGAAGCAGTCTGCCAGAAAACCTAGCAGTCCCCATCCCCAAAGGGCACAATGCCTTGGCATTTCTTCCTTCAAAAAGAATGCTTTATGTGCTATGATAATTACGGGAGGCGATGGATGTGTTAACGGATCTTACGGTGGTAATCATTTTGCAATCATTACGGGTATCCCATGATCACATTGTGCACATTATTTACAAAAGGTTAGATGTCAATATTATCTCCATAAAGCTGGGAAGAAAAGCAAACAAAAAAAGATACTTGGTTTTTCTTCCCAGCTTTATGGAGTGGCTCACTAGGGGTGCTGACCTTGGAGCCTGGTCTGTGCCCATGAAGAGTCAAGAGTATTGGGCACTCAAAAGGAAGGCCACTGTCACATGTTGTTTTGGGGAACCCAGAGGAAACAAGTAGACAGTGAGGCAAACCGTGAGGAGGGCCTCATGGATTTGAAATAAAAGAAATAACATTAAAATCAGTAACTCAGAGCAGAGGTATGCAAAGGTGTTTTAGAGCAAGAGGTGAAAGGCTCCTGGGTGTACAAAACAGACATCTCATCTGATTGATAAATTAACATAACTGAATGCAGAATGAGGTCCCCTGGGGCTGGAGTCAGGAGTGGGGGTTGTCAACCTAGAAACTTTGGTTATAAAAGGGAAAACTGAGGGGCCTCTGTCAGCTGAGCTTAGGGTGCCTGGACTGGGGATGAAGATCTCAGGCTTTCCCGGGAGGTCTCTGATGGGAATAAGCCCCCGAGGTGGGGGGGCAGGGTCCACTTGGGAATGGAAGAGCCCCATGGTGTTAGGAGTAGTGCCAAGGTGGGACTGGAACATAATGGAGTGATTCAGGGTAAGAATTCGCTATCCCGGTGAAGCATGGCGTGCTGTTAGCACAAAGGAAAAGAGGACAATACAGAAGATCTCTAAAGGTCGCTGTTCTCCGAGCGAAGCATCAGGGAGCTCAGCCAATGCCTCCTGTCTGCAAGGAATGAGGAAAGGCAGCAGGCTTGCAGAGCAGCCTCCTGGGGGGTTTCGTCGTGCCAGGGAGCAACAGTCCTCCTTTGGCGGATGGTCGTTCATTCGTTCACACGTTTTGGGCCCGGCCCCTGTGCTAAATCCTGGGGCTACAAAAACAAATATTGACAAGCAGTCCCCCGAAGAGCCGCGCCTCCTGGGCCTTTGCATGGGGGCACCTCGTTCCCTGCTTCGCTTTATTGATCTTCCCAGATAGCATGTTGAGGGTGAGACCCCGAACCCGCAGAAAGATTAGACGCGCTGAAGCCTCAGGTGATGGTTAGCATTTTTAGCAATAAAGCATTTTTAATTAAGATGTGCACATTTGTTTACACCCAATGCTGTTTCACGCTTATTAGGCTATCGTGTCGTGTAAATGTAACTTTTGCATGCACTGGGAAACCAAAACAAAGGCATGTGACTCGCTTTATTGTGGTGGTCTAGAACCGACCCCACGACATCTCTGAGGTGGGCCTGTCATCCAGAAGCTAGCTCAAGCAAGTGTCCCCTGGCTTCCACCTGGGGTGGGGGCTAGGCAGGGCAGCTGTGACACAGGGGGCCAGAAGGCGAAGCAAGCAGAGCAGAAGGATGTTAGGGGAGGGAACGCCAAGCCCCCAGGGAAATCTGGGACCAAAGCCTCTCAACCTCCTGCTGGCAGTGTTGCCTGGGACCCATTCGAGCAGAAATCCAGCCCCAAATAGGCTACGGGCACTGCCCCTGATAATCACGTGGCCAAATGACCACGGAGTCAAGCCAGGGAAGATTTTCGTTGGGTAGCTCTTTCTAGAATGCCCGGAGAGTCACTGGAATGGATGTTGACTTTCTTCATTGAAATTTCAGCAGGGTGCCTGAGACAAAACACGTTTCTGTGAGACCGGCTCACCCGGAGCAGAACGATTAAGTGAGCTTGGGTTACATTTCCTCGTTTAAAAAATAAACATTCCTCACATTTTAAAATGAAGTCACATTGGGTGGTGAACTTATTGTGCAGCAAGTTGACAATGCACTGTAGAACTGTGTGCCTGAGGCCTATGTGATCCTTGCTGACAGATGTCACCCCAATAAGTCTAACAAAAATGAATTTAAAAAAAATAAATAAAATAAATGAATTTACTCAGGAAACACTGTACACAAGTAACTCCCTAGACTGTATATATTTTGTATTCTCTGCAAACTCTGCAAATACTTTGCATGCTAGAGACAAGAAGAGATTCTGTGTTAACTCTGGACATAACGGGAAAAGGAAATAGGTCGCCCTTGTTCTGTCTTTGTCTAAGTCGTCTGTTTCCCACCCGTCACAGATCTGTTGAGGGTTTAGTCTGTTTGGCCCTGTGCTGAGTACCAGGGCAGTGGGGCAGGACAGCGGGGGAAGACAGATGCAAAGGAGGTGACAGCTGGCTCTCAGTAAGCTCCCAGGCTGATGAAGGGGGTGGGAGGGGATCTTGTGGGTCAGGTTCTGTGGGTCTGAGATGGAGATTTGGGAGCAGGAGTGTTCTTAAGACCTGTGTGGGACTGAGAAAACCAGGACTGGAGAGAGGATGGGGTTGAACCATATGTAACAAACACCTCAGCCAATCCCACAGGGAGCTCTGAGGGTGAGGTGGCCCTGCAGAGATGTCCCAAACTGAGGCAAGGGACATGTGCCTTTGTATTGAATGCCACTGGGTGCAGGCTTCCCCATCGGGAGGGCAAGTCAGCTTGGACCAAGCATCTTCCTGCTGTGGAGGGAAATTGGTGGGAGGGACTCAGCTATGAGCTTTCAGCAGACATCTTCCCCAGAAGCGGGGGGAATAGGTGCCTTGTCCTCTCAGGCGGGGACCTGGATGTGTAACACATGACAATCATATGACATCATGGTGCTATGACGAAGGCACGGATGGCGTAGAAGGAGCACCGGGAGGTTAGAGGGATCCGGTTTGATACGGAAAAAGGAAAATTCCCTGAGGAAGTTGAGGTCCTTGGGCCTGTGCCAGCCCCCAGCCCCCGCCCTAGGGCACATTCGCAGCTGATGGGGAAGGAGAAGGGAGAGGAGATAAGATATCTGCAGCCATGCCCTTCCCCAGCACCTCCAGAGGCGCAGTCCCGGCTTCCCTGATAGGGCTGCTAGAGAGCAGCTCATGGGGACCTTTCCTGTGACTACTCCCCTGACAGAGTGACCCTGTTCAGCTCACGAACAAACAGACCCAAGGTCCCCCCAGAATTCTGAGTCTAGATGGCATTTTGCTAAGGACACTGTCTCTTATTTTCAGAAATGTTTATTCCTATCCAGCCCGGCTGGTCACCCCTTTTTAAGTGACCTTTCTGGGATCAGAGTGGATGGAGCAAGTGCATGATGCTCCACTCTCTGCCATGGCAAAGGGTATTTTTATCTTCTGGGTTTTATCTCTCTGCATGAGGTGACTCCAGGCTCAGGAAAAACAGCTTTTCCATAATTTACCTCCCCTCCCCCCCAATAGCAACACGTCCCCTTTCCCACTTTATAATTTTGCTCAGTTATGCCCCTTGAAATTCCCCATCTTTTAGCATTGGTCTTACTCAACGGGCTTTGTTTGCTAGGCCCTTCCATGGCAAGGGTCACTAGTGACATTGATCAGACACAGAGCCATTGGAAGGTATAATAGTTATCTACTGCTGCTTCACAAGTGACCCCAAAATGTAGCGACTTCAAACAACAAACGTGTATTATTTCGGTTTCTTTAGTTCAGGAATTCCAGAGCCACTTAACCTGATGGTTCTGCTCAGGGTCTCATGAGGTCACAGTCAGGATGGTGACAGGGCGAGTCATTTTAAGGCTTGACAGGGGTGGGAAGATCCATTTCTAAGGTGGCTCAACTCACACAGCCAATCAGCTAGTCTCGGTTCCAAGGGACACAGATCTCTCCTCAGCACGTGGCTTCCCCCGGAGCAAGTGATCCAAGAGACAGTGACCGAGACGGACGCCACAGTGTCGTTAATGACCTCGTCTCCCAAGTGACACTGAGTTACTTCCGCCACATTCTGTCCATTAGAAGCAGTCACTAAATCCAGCCCATAATTGAGGGGCGGAGAGCCAAGAATGAGGGGACATATTAATAATTCCAAACCACCACAGAAGGGAATGTGACGGGATGTTAGCGTGAGCTCCAAAGTGGGCCCCGAGCAAAACTGTGCCTTGGAGACTCATCGTATTGCCAGTCTCGCACCCCAGGGCTCTCGCACCCCCACCCATCACCACTTCGGTGGCTCAGCATCTCAGCTGTGTGCTCACCTCTCCTCATCGGTCCCTCCCAGCCCTACCTTACCCTTCCCTAGGGACACCTGTCCCTGAGGAGAGAGATGGTCAGCTATATTTAGCCCCTCCTGGCCGAGGCTGGCCTGTCATTATTGGAATCCGCCTCTTCTGTGAACGCAAAAGCATCGTTACGCCCTTCAACAACTTTCAGGGGCTCCTCACTTCATCTCCCTAGGGAAGGATGCGATGTCCTCCCCGCTTCTCCAGCCCCTGACTTCTGTACGTGGTTTCCTGCCCAGTTCAGCTCCGGTCCTTTCCCCACCTCTGCTTATGTCGTTCTGTCATCTGCAATGCCTTCCTTTCCCACCTCACGTCCCTTTCTTCGTCCTTCACATTTCTCCTCACTTTCAGCTCATGCACACGAGCTATGAACGATCCTGCCCCAAACTTCAGCAAAGCAAACCTAACGATATACAAAAGGATAATACGACACGATCCACTAGGGTTCATCTCAGCAATGTTCAGGTAGGTTCAGCATTTGAAAATCAACCAATGGGGCTCATTGTCGTGTAAAAAGGTATCACAAACTTAGCCGTTCAAAGCGACACGTATTTATGGTCTCCCAGGCTCTGTAACTCAGAAGTCTAGGTGCCGTGCAATGAGTTCTCCGCTCAGGGTCTTACCGGGCCAAAGCCAAGGAGTTGGGGCTCCACGTGGGGCTTGGGGCTCTCCTCCAAGCTCACAGCGGCCCTTTATCACACCTCTGTCGGTGGCCTATTTATTGTAGAAATTCATGTGCCTTTGTCTTATTCCCACCTCACCCCCCGCCCCAAAGGCAGACCCAACCCTCTTCATCTCAGAATGAAACGGACAAGTTCAAATACGCTGGCGCTCTCTGGGTGAGAGCTTTGGAGTAGGGAGTGGGAGGAAGCGTCACGCCAGGTTATATATTTCTACCATTTTGCCACAGAACCTTCCTGCATTCCTTCCATTTGGCAGCACTTCCCTGGGAGTCTGGGAGTCAGCATTTCAGACAGCTGCTTGGCACGGCTGTCCATCAAAGACGGCCATCTGTAAGAGGTACACTGCCACACCGCCTGTCACTGTGCCGGTGACAGTAGCAACAATTGCTATTACTTATTTACAGTCTGATGGGCCATGCATCCCACCCCCCTTTTTTTATACTCAAATATGAATCTACCATGTCTGGATCAAATTTTCATTTTAAAAAATTACATTCAGCAAATTGAACTAGACATAGATGCATCGGAGGAACTGAAACAAATACCCATATCCCCAATGAAGGGGGCTATCCTCGGGCACACGGGTCAGTGGTTCTAGCCTTCTCTCCCATCCCAGCCGGATCTACTTGGAGTCTTTTCCTCACTTTCATTTCTGCAGCGATGTGAGGATTGTGGGGATTGTGGCTCTGGGAGCTGCCAGGGACTTCCCCTCCCTTCTCCTGTAGAACTCTCTGTCCGGATGAAGTAAATTGATCAAAGAGGTTCGGGTATGCAATGGCCTGAGTTAACAGCCCAGGCTTCGGAGGCTAGCAGTCTGGAGTTGAATCACAGGCCGTGTTTCTTAATCTTTCGTACCTCAGTTTCCTCATCTGTAAAATGAGAACCATGACAGTACTTATCTCGTAAGCTCATTCCACAGCCTAAGTGAGCTCCTTCATTCAGCAAAGTGACTGGCACGTAGTAAGTACTCAGCCATCGAGGTTAGCTATTGTTATTACCCGAAGAACCGTTCTTCCCAATCCTGTCTATATATTCAAATTAGCTGGGAAGATTTTTAAGAATGCCGATGCTCAGAGTCCCCACCGAGATCAGGGCTTCTCATCTGTGACATTAATTCTTTGCTGCTGAAGCCTGTCCTGTGCATTCTAAGATGTTTAGCAGCATCCCTGGCCGTTACCCATTAAGGCTAATAGCAAACCTCCCTCCACTCTCAGCTGTGATCATCAAAAATGTCCCCAGACATCGCTAAATGTATGCAAGGAGGGACATTGACCTCAAGTGAGATCTATTGCCCTGGATCAATGACATCGTAATTTCTGGAGATGGAGCTTGGGCATGGGTCTTCCCCAGGGGTAGATGCAGGTCTTGTGGGGCATGAAGCTTATAGAATTTGGGGGTTCCTCTTTCAGAAAAATAATACACATCACAAAATCAGGTATAGAAGTAAGTATTCGTTTAGAATGAGTGAATAAATCACAACAAAATGCTGGTGACTTGGAGATTCATATCCCTTTCTTTGGAGATCTCTGTAGACCATTTACTAGCCAAAATTCTTCTTGATAGCAACATGCTTTCTTTCCCCATCTAGAATACTGTGCACCTCCCAGTAGTCACAGGAGCCCTGAGGTATAAGCATCCTGAGAAAGCTTTATGGCAAATCCACCTCTGGGTCTTTCCTTGCTGCAGTGTGGTGCTTTGGACGGAGGCCCAGCTGGGCAGAACAGGCCTAAGGCCCACGAGGCCCAGTTACCTTAATCAAGATTTCAGGAAACTTGGCAGTGGGAGGCGGTTGGAGGCAGGCAGGGAGCAGGGCGAGAAGAAATTGAGATTGTAGCCAAACCCAAAGTCTGGAGAACCATGACTCTGGCCATGAAGCAAGCAGTTCCAACCACTGTGCTTTGGTTTTCAGCCTCGGCACGGAGGTCCTGGACAGGGTAACTGGTCAAAATTCAGACCTCGAGGGAGTTCCCTGGTGGCGTAGTGGCTTAAGGCTTTGGTGCTGTCAATGTTGCCAAAAGGAACTACCCACATACAAAAACAAAACAAAACAAAACAAACAAACAAACAAAAAAATCAGGCATCAGGGTGGTGGGGGCCAGGCAGAGGAGAGGTGTTCTTCACAGGTCAGTATATTAGAACTACCCACCATGCCTCCTTCAGGAACGCTGAGTCCCAGATCTGCCCTGAAACCTGAGAAATGGGATAATGGGCAGGATGTCCCACAGATACCCAGAAGCCATAACTAGGGGGACAGACTTCAGGTCTCAGAGGGTAGGTTTTCTTCTCAGCCCTTGAGATGAGGTTGTAAGGAGAGACTCAGCCCGTACATACTAAACTCTGCTATAGACTCTATTTGTGAGCCCCTCCCCCAAATCATATGGTGAAATTCTGTCCCCCAATGTGATGGTATTAGGAGGCAAGGCTTTTGAAGGAATGATTAGATTATAAGAGTGGAGCCCTCATGAAGGGGATTAGTGCCCTTATAAGAGACCCCAGAGAGCTCGCTTGCCTCTTCTGTGACGGGAGGACACGATGAAAAGACAGCAGCATATCAACCAGGAAGTGGGTTCTCACTAGACATTGAATCTGCTGACAACTTGAGTTTGGACTTCCCAGCCTCCAGAACTGGGAGAAATAAATTCCTGCTCTTTGTAAGCCACCCACGCTGTGTTATCTGTTATAACAGCTGGAACAAACTAAGACAGACTCCCTGCCTCTGGACGGGCTCCAGAACTGGATGTGAGGAGAAGCAGCCAGGCCTGGGTGTGGACGTGGGCTTGAACCCCGCTGAGATGCACTGGGGAGCACAGAGGAAGAGGTTATCAGGTCAGGACTGCCACAGGGTAAAGGCTCCTAAACTGCGGCCTTGACCCTGTGGGTGGACACGGGGCTGGGTGGACCTATCAGCTCCTCATGACATCATCAATTTTGTCCATGAAAGCATCATGAAACCTGCTAAGATGAAATAATGAAATTAGGAGCTTTCTAGATCCATGAAATTAAAAGAATTGAGCCCTGAAGTCACCCTTATAATTTGGGTTGACCAGATATTCATTTGATCAGAACCGGGGATGAGGACTACTTGACTGTGAATATTCATATGCATATTCTATTCATTTAAATTTCCGGGCTCCTAAAGGTTACATGAATATACCAGGGATCATGTAGACTATTTCCATGAATGACCTCCTTTAGCACACTTACTAGAGAGTGTCTGTATTGTCACTGTTACTACGGCTGTCATTTCAGTAGCCAAGATTCCTGACATGGACTGTGCCTTCAAGATTCTTCTTCATTCAGAATTCCCCAGGTGTGGAGTTTAGGTGAGGTCTTGGGGAGATTGATTACAATGTGCATGACGAGGTGGAAGAGGGGGTTTTTCAGTCTGACTCCCCTGGACAACTGAACTCATCTCCTTACCCACCTGTGTTCCAGGGACCCATGAGTATAGCAAGGTCCTCTAATCTGACCATTAGGCGCTCTAATCTGACCATTAGAAACCATCACAGAAGAGGCCACCTATAAACTGCGGGGTGTTTATCTGATACCCCAACCATGGGGTCATCCTCATGAACCAGCTGCATCCCCATCTGGCTCCAGGTGGTCTCTGAACCAGGGGTGTTTGAATCACTCAACTAACCTAGAAAACTGATTTTATCCGGTGACTTCTTCATCCTCTTCCCCCTTCTTTCATCAACTATTTAATCAAAATTCCTACTGGGACAAGAGTCCATCTCCCTCTCCCGTTCTTTGCCCACTCCTTGGGAATTCTGCAGATGGATCGTTGCCCAAAGAGGCCATGTGAAGAGAAAAGGCAACAAGCTTGGGTAATTTTCAAATTGGAACTTTAAACAACCCAAGTGAAACACGAGGATGAGTTCGGAGTCGTCTTCCCCCTACGGGAAGGCTCGTCTTATTCTTCTGGGTTTTCGAGTGTGACTTGCGGACAACAATGTTCAGCTCGGTTTCGGAGCTCCCCGAATTCTCTAACACGACCCCATTCTGTCCCTTCTCCTTCACCTTCTCTACGACACGGTAGAGGCCTGACATTTCACCCCACTCCCCCCACGGCCGTGCCCCCCGTGAACCCAGGGCACACGAAAAGGCAGGCTCCAGAGGAGGGGGCGGCCCTTGGTCCTTCCAAGCTCCTCTCGGCTTCCGTGTTCTCAGCTGCGCTGGGATCTGATTCCAAGTCGGTGAGAGCCAGGCCTGTCCGGCCCGTCCGCCTCCCCCGCTGCCCACTGTTACAGGACAAGGAGGGAGAGGGACAGAGATGCTGAAGGTGGTTTGCTTTTGAAGGCAATTCGGTAGCAGCTTTTCAGACTTCTGAATGTAACTCTCCATCCAGATAGTATTAATAATTAATGAGGTAATACCCTATAAATATCTGTAATAGCTACCTCACAGGATTGTGTAAGGCCACCATTAATATTTAATAAGATGTTACCTTATTAATTCCTAGGTATTATTTAAATCTACTTCACAGGATTGTAGCGAGAAATGAAGGTAAGTATACACAGTGCCTGACACATCAGTGATAATTATTAAATAGTAAATAGGTAATACGGATGCTAGGAATTTGGTAGGAATGTAGTCTGTACATCTTGAGTCAGACAGTCCTGAATTTTTAGGACCTTGAGCAAGTCATTGAAAGTCACAGAGCCTCAGTTTACTCATCTATAAATGGTAGGAAATAGTTCCTACTTCACAGTGTCGCCATGAAGATTAATTATGCCAATGGTATGATATTTAGCATTATGCTGACGTGGTGAAGGCTGAGCGAGCATTGGTTATGACACTAATATTAGTATGAGGTCCTTATTATTCTGTTTTGGTTTGACGTGTCGTTGATAACATCACACATGCTGTCTCCTTGTTAACAACTCCACGTGCCTTTTTTTTTTAACCTCCTTTTGGAATAGCTATGCTTTTGAAATTCTGAAATCAAGTTGGAAGAATTCCATTGGATTCCTTCCTTCCGATCCTCACCGAGTCTACTTTGATGACCTTCCCTTCTTAAATTCTTTAGGTATTTCCCCGTTGCCATTTTATTTTAATTTAGAACACTCTCGATGCATAACCCATTACTCAAACCCAGCACGTCCTGTGACTCAGAAACTCTTTGTTTAGTAACAAACATACCCTTGATTAACACCTGCAGTTGTTGTCAGTCTTCCACCTGCCTGCCCGTGAGCCCTCCTTTACCATGAACGAGAACCCCACGGGGAAAACCACTGCCCCCCACATTGGAGAGGCAAACGGGTGACTACAGACACGCCAGAGCAGAAATCCATGAGCAGAAACCTTCAGCAGATCCGGTACTGGGGTAGGAAAACGTGAACAGTAATTGATGAATTGTTGGGGGCCCGGTACAGACAAGTTGGAGAGACCAAGGGGGACCTAGTCAGAGGGGGGACTCCCTAAGAACGCTACCAGATGGTCACAGCAAGTATCAGGAAAAAACAAAACAAAACAAAACATGCCCCTATGCTTCCCGCAGGGGGAGGGGGAATGGAATCGTTTCGAAATATGCCACAGCACCCTGGTCTCCCTAACAACGCCCATGGACATTAAAAGGGTAATAAAGGAATACTGGGAACAACTCTATGCCCATACGCTCGGCAACCTGGGTGAAACGGACCAGTCCCTTTAAGGACAATCTGTCCAAACTCACACAAGAAAGAATAGACAGCCTGAACAGGCCTGTAACTATTAAAGAAATTAAATCAACCATTAATAACCTTTGAAAACAGAAAGCACCAGGCCCAGATGAGTTCACTGGGGAATTTTACCAAGCATTTGAGGAAGGAATTATACCAGTTCAACAGGAACTGTCATTCACTGCCGTTGAGAATGTAAAATGGTAGATGATTTGGCACCCTCTGCAAAGCTAAACACACCCTTAGCATACAAACAAAGACAGAAAACGAGCGAGATGGATAAAGCAAATGTAACAAAATATTAAAAACCGATGAACCTTGAGAGAAAACAGACATTGGAGTTCTCTGTGCAACCTTTGCGACTTTTCTGTAAATTTGGAAGTGTATCGAAATAAAGGTTGGCTTTAGAAGGTGCCCTTGGATCCCCTGAATCTGAAAACTGAGTAACGTATGTGCCAAAGATTCCTGGTCTTGTCACCGAGTCGGAAATTCGCGGGGAAGAGCTGGGGATTTTCATTTAAAAAAGTTTATTCTTGGTGATTGTTGTGCATGCCCAAGTTTGAAAACCACTGGAGTGAACTTCAAATAATTTTTAGTGTCGTCAACTAAATACCTTGAAGAAGAAGATTGCTGAAGTACTCCTCACGGCCGGAATGTGTCACGTGCTTATGTGTCACGTGCTTATCCCATGGCAGGAACTGAGTATGTCTCATTCACTTCTCACAGTAGCTTCTATGACTTGCTATGTACTCTTCCCACAGATGAGGACGTGGCGGGGGTGGGCATAGGGAGGTCAAGGTCATGTGCTATGGAGAGAGGGAGCCAGGATTTGGAATCCAAGGACAAACTGACACGAGGGCCACACTCCTGCCACCGGGCTGTGGAGTGCAGCTGGGAACCCACGTGATAGGATTATAGGCTTTGGCTATCACAAAATAGACCTGTTGTTTGTCTCTTCTAAAGGCAGTCCTTAATTGCATATTAAGGAAGGAAGCAATGGTGGGGTAAAGCCCAAAGCCTCCTGGTGATTATGATAAGGCACGGAATTCCCCCTCGGTCCTCGTCCTCCATCCTGGTGACCCAGCCTTGGTTCTGTGACTAAGACCACAACCTGTGTGCTTTTCCTGATCACCGCTGTGATGTCCCATCCGTCCTGCAGGGACCCGGCTGGGTGAGGCGTGGATATGCTTAATGTGGGAGGGTTTCCTCAGTGAGGTAGGACGTCATAATTGTTTGAAAGTAGAAAAGGAATTATGCGTGATGAAACCAAGGGAGTGACTTGATTTAAAAGGTAGGTGTTTCCCAAGGGTCCTGTCTCCTCTGGTGTAGGCACAGCCATCCCTCTGAGACTCAGTCCTCTGCAGAGGGACCAGCCATCCCACGGGGGGAAAAATAGCCCAAAGCAGTAGCTCACGGGACCCTCGACAATAACCTTGTGAGGTGAGTTGGGCAGGGTGAGTCTCACTGCTAACCGGAGGGAGCGGGACTGGAAACGAGCCCTCCAGCTGCAGCGGCCCTGCGCTGGGCCTCGCCGCCTTCTGAGCATCGTGACGCCCGGCAGTGTCCCCGAGCCGCACCGAGCGCTTTTAGTAGATCCGTGGGCGCAACCCTTGACGTGGGAAAGCGGAACCATGTGTCTCAGCGGCATCTGCTCGAAATGCAACGTATAAATGAGCCATGGATTTTGTTATGGAGACAATCGTCTGTTCTAACTAGGAGAATGCAAAGTTTTCAGCAAAAAACATCCT
This sequence comes from Lyroderma lyra, assembly GCA_004026885.1. Lineage (NCBI taxonomy): Eukaryota > Metazoa > Chordata > Mammalia > Chiroptera > Megadermatidae > Lyroderma > Lyroderma lyra. Next base: position 33,713 of record PVJL010004805.1, read on the forward strand.
GCTATTTGGAACGGCCCCCCGGCCAGCATCACGGCAGCTGTCCTTCAGAACCTCTGGGTGGCAGGTGACATGCTCTTACATATTGCAAGTGCTAAGGAATCCGCTGAAACTATTACAAATAATCAATGTGTTTAACAAGGTCACAGGGCACAAAGAATCATTTTCTATATACTTGCAATGAAAAAATAAAACCAGAAAAACCAATTGTATTTAAAATAGCATCAAGAGGAATAAAATGCTTAGGAGTAAATTTAATAAAAGAATGTAAAATCTATACTCTGAAAGCTACAAAATATTGTTGCAAGAAATTATAAAAGACCTAAACACATGAAAAGACAATATTGTCAAGATGGCAGTACGCCTCAGGACCCCATGCATGCAACACAATCCTTATTTAAAAAAATCCCAGCTGGCTTCTTTGCACAAATCAACACACGGATCCTAAAATGCCTATGGAACTTCAAGGGACCCAGACTAGCCAAAATAGTCTTGAAATAGAAGAGTAAAAATGAAGAAGTCACATTTGCCCATTTCAAAACTTACTACAAAGCTACAGTAGTCAAGACAGCATGGAGGGAGCATAGAGACATACGGATGAATAGAATTTAGAGTCCAGAAGTACATGTGTAGTCATATATATGTAAAAGAGCTTTATTGAGATAACTCACACACACACACACACACACACACACACACACACACACACAAAACCTTTAGGTTTGTGTCTTTTCCTCCTTTCTTCCCAGAAATAACAGTTATTCAATAAGTGCTCTTCACTTCTTAGAACTTTGATGGTTTTTAAATAGCAACGCACGATGAGAAAATTCCTAGTAACCTTTTATTTAACGTGTCTAGGAAACACGAATGAAAACTTCCCTAAATGACCAAAAGCACATGAATGGTGGCTGCAGATAGGTCCCAGTTGGGGGACAGAGAGACAAAGCCTTCTTTTGAGACTGAGGGGAGAGACTAGATAAAGAAGATCCTGTGTGTGAAATGAGGCAAACAGGGTGGAAAGCTGATGGGGGATATATAAGGGGATCTCCAAGTGGCTGAGGGGGCTGGGTGAAGTCTGGAAGCCGTGCTGTAGCGTGTCACCTGTCTGTACAGATCTGGGTAATTTTTCCCCACTGAGCCCAACAGCCCCAATATGGGTAATGACCACAAATGGATTCAGGGCCCGTCTCTGGTCTCGTAGGGCAGGGGAGCTGGATGAATCGGCGGTTCAGAGGCTGGCCTACGGAGTTTACGGTTCCATCGTGCAGGCCATTCCGGGTGGTGACCAGGTCCAAGGTGACCCTGAGGGTGGGTTGCTAGCAAGTGCAGGTGTCACTTAGCATAATGTTTTCAAGGTGCACTCAGGTTGTAGAATGGATTAGAATTTCCTTTCTTTTTCATCGCCATGTGATATTTCATTGCCTGGATACACCACATTTTACTTATCAGTTCATTGGTTATCAAAGCGGCTTCCTTGCAGCTCCTAGACATTGGGGCAGCCTTTTAGCCTTTTGATTGAATCAGCTGTCCTCAGGGATGGCGGCAGGGTTTACTGCTACTTTTAAACGGGAGAGAGAAACTTCCCGCCCCTTTTATACACACACATTTGACCCCCCGAGTCATCTAGACTCATCCTGGTCACCATTGTACAACTTTCAGAATTATTTCATTAACACAATCTGTAGTGTTTTTACAATGAAATTAAGTTAAAACAGCTAAATACTGTAGAGTATAATTGAATAATATTAAAATACGGTAATGATTACATCGCAAAGAAAACAGGCATGTACTTTACGGATGGAAAAAACACTAACAGAGAAGTCCCTGCAGTCAGTGGGCCCTGGGAACCCGAAGTCACGGTCACGGAAAATCCAGCAGGGTGGGATGAGGACCGTTCTCAGTGATCAGACTATAGACTTCCCAGAAAATGTGGGCATCACTCTGCAGGGACGCAAAGTTATTGTGGAGGGTCTCGGAGGCCCCCTGCGGAGGGACTTCCGTCGCATCAGTGTAGAACTCAGTCTCCTTGGAAAGGAAAAGACGAGGCTCCAGGTTGACAAATGGGGGACAATAGAAAGAGACTGGCTGCTGTTTGCGCTGTCTGTAGTCACGCACAGAACACGATCGGGGTGTCACCCTGGGTTTCTGTTACAAGGGGAGGCCTGTGTGTGCTCCCTTCCCCGTCCCCGTCATTACTCGGGGGAATGGCTTTCTTGTTGAAATCTGAAATTTCTTGGGTGAAAAATACACCCGAAGGGTTCGGATGAGGTCAGGTGTTGCTTGTTCAGTATCTCAAGCCCAGAAAGATGAGTTAATTCGTGAAGGAAATGATATTGAACTTGTGTCAAATTCAGTTGCTTTGATTCAACAAGCCACAGCAGTTAAAAACAGGGATATCAGAAAATTTGGGGATGGTGCTTGCATTTCTGAGAAAGCAACAGTTCGGCAGGCTGATGCACAAGCTCAAAGTGCTCCAGCTACAGACACGCCAAGATGTGGAGCGATTCCTCCGACTCATTTGGGGTATTTTAAAGATTCAAGAAAAGTCACGTATTGAAAAAAGACAAGTCCCTGCAGGTTTACTAGAGACTTTAGACTAAATATAAATGGAAGAAAATGAAGCAGAATGGCGTTTAAGTGTAAATTTTGATTCTAGAACATTAAGTTTGTTTCCTCATTGTTTGCCTTGGCTCATGAGCCTAACCTCTTATTTCTAAAGCTACCAATTAGTTTTATGGTGCTAAAAAGAATGCAACAATGAAGAAAGCATATGTACTGCTTGCTATTTCTGCTAGAGGTAGAACATCTTGCAAAGAATGTTAAAATGATCATAAAACCATAATGACAATCTTCAGTAAATAATAAGAAATAAGACAGAAGCAAATGATTACTTTGAAATACTGTTGGAAGCACAGTTCTCATAGCAATAAAACCTGGGTAAGTAGCTCAAGGTAACTCTCGGAATATCTTTCTCGTAGGATAAAAAACACTTTAGAGCGTATCCAGGTGAGAGAGTTCCTGGCTTCCTTTACAACAAGTCTGTTTGAGGTTCGGTGTGGTTGTTAGGCTATAAAGAAGATTGTTTTCCTCAAGGAACACATCAATCTGAGGTGATTTAAATGACCCTTGCCTGAAGACAGCAAGTTAAGGAGCCATAATTTTGTCTTTATAGCCTTTGAGTCTTAACACGCAGGCCTAGGCCCGATAGTTTATACTCTGGCTAAGATAATGCCTTCTTGGGTCTACCTTAGTGTTTCAGTGCTTAGAAGAATGTAATTAGAGTAGTCCTATGTGGAATTTGAAGTCCAGACTTCACGCTTACACTTGAGTTCATCCATGCAGGCCGAATGCTATTTGGAAAACTATTTGGAAATGCTATTAGCATTTCTAACCTCCCACCATGTCCTACCAATTTTACCTCCTAAATTTCTCTCACATCTGTCATCTTCTCAGCTCCACCCCAGCCCAAGCAGTAGCTGACTTCTCTTGCCTGGATACTCTCACAATCTAAGTGCTCTTACTGATTTCATTCCTGTCTTCCTACACTTAAGTTTTCCGTACAGTAGCCAGAGTGTGATCTCCAGAAGAAATTAGATCACGTGGAACTACTAAGGTCCCCAGTCCCTTATTTGGCCCAGGACTCTCCCATTTTAGGACCAACAGCCCCCTACCCCTTAGTCCCAGGCAAACTAGGATAGTCGGTCACCCCAGGACTCTGCTTAAGAGTGGCCATCATCAAAGCCAACAGGAGTTGGTCACTGTGAAACCACACCAGCTCTATTTCTGGTACAATTCACCATCCAATCAGTGGTCTACAGGGCTCTGTAGACCAATCTCTTGCCCTCTTCTCCAGCGCCTCTCAGGTTAGGCTTCCCCTTGGGTACACCACCCCAGGTACACAAGCTTTAACTTAATTTGTGTCCCTTCCAACTCAAGTGATTTGTGAAGAGAAACTCCGATTAGTCTAGTGCCCACCTGGCACTATACCTAGATATTACCATATCATTGACTCCATTTCTCCAATATCCCATGCCTATTTTGTCACTACCACACTAAATAGCAAGGCTGTAGAGATCTTCAGAGCACCTGCCTCAGAGCCCCGGAAGATGCTTCTTAACGTTGAAGCTTCCCCAGACCCACCGAATCAGGTTCTCTGGGGCGGGGCCCAGGAATCTGCATTTTAACAAGTTCTCCAGGAGATTCTTATATACACTAAAGTCTGAGATGGAAAAGAACTGAAGATGATTCTTATGATTTAAGAAACATTGAAATAGAGTAGGTACCTTTTTGGGAAGGATGTCATTCAATTCAACATAACATGGAGTTACTGAAACTTTACCAAAACCTTAGCTGAGAACTTAAACTATGTAATTAGGATAACTTGAATAGTTTTAGACTTTAAGCATTCCCTACTTTAAGAGTACACCGAGCAGACCTAAATGGGACAGAAAACAATGGTCCTGTCCCATTTCACATGGTACGTATGGTCAGCCTACGGACACCTTGAATTCAGCCCAGTGAGACTAGGCTGACCGTGGGTACTGTTGGAAATGGGACAGGGCCATTGTTTTCTGTCCCATTTAAAACGGGTCGTCTGGTCTGTCTATTTAAGACCCAGCATTTTAGCCTCACATTTGCCCATAGCTGTGTTTGACTCAGAGTACTTAAACCAGTAGCCTGTGCCTAGAAGACTATACAGGGGTGAGGTGTTCTTTGCTGATAGTTCCCAATTTACAATCAGGTTATGGTTCAAGAGAATATTCGTAAGTTGGAGTTTCCTTATCGAAATAACATTGTGGGGGAGAGGGGTAGAGAGGAGGGCCTGCCAGCCTGTGGGGTGATGGAGGGTTGAACCCTCACCCCAGGGCCTGCCTGGGGCAACGCTGGGCTCCAGGAGCTGGTCCAGGGTTCCTCAGCCCTGCTCTGGGGTTGCTCAAGGCCGTGTGGTTGCCGCAGCTGATTCCAAGTAATTGAGATTCCCACTTCAGTTCCTGCTTTGCAGCCAAAGTTTAGGCGGAGCAGGGCATTTGAATGTATATTTTATAAAACGTTCCTTGAAGATATTTCAAGAGAAAACCACTTCTAAAGAAATTCTTTCCTTATCCTTCTTCTTAACTTCTTTCAGCCAATATGTATCTGCTTACTTCAGGGGGGGTTACTGTTTGCATCCAACAAGGGGTGTGTGTGTGTGTGTGTGTGAGAGAGAGAGAGAGAGAGAGAGAGAGAGAGAGAGAGAGAGGGAGAGAGAGAGCGAGAGAGAGCGAGCGAGCACTTTATTGCCTGCTAGGCACTGAAGAAATGCAAGGTGGCATGATTTTCATTACAACAGACTCTCAGCCACCCCCAAGAGGACAAATTAACCTTAAACATACAGTTGGACTTGGAGCAGAGAGAAAATTTCTGTTCAAGCCTCCTCTGACTTAAGCTGATGAGAGCCGTGGGAACAGCCACTGCACTGTAGGAGGCTCGGACGAGAGGGGGGTTGAGGCCTGTAAGGACAGGTAACATGCCTTAGAGGAAGCACTGAACACGCCACCAGTCCTGAATGGCTGCTTAGCCTCTGATGTATCAGATCGTCGGGGAGCAGGTGTAGCGCAGGACAGGTGGGGTGGACAGGGAAGCTGGGTCTCTGTGACCTGGCTAAGGGACTGCATGGGGACCCAGGAGTCAGGGGGCCACTTAGAGTCACCAACCACTTGCCAGGACTGAGAAGTCTCCTGGGATGTGGAACTTGGAGCGCTGAAATGATGTAAGTGCTGGGTGAACCGGGCGGAGCTGGCCACCTTGTGACCACACCAGCTCTATTTCTAATACAATCCGTGATGAACAAACCTTGTGACTCCTTCACACCGTGTGTCCTTCGGTCATAAGTGGAATTATCCTACGTTCCTTTTCTAGAGAGGAATCTTCTCCCCTATCAAACATCACTAAATTCCACCCCCCCCCCCCAAACCAGAACAAAGATGCTCCAGTGGGTTTGTTTTCTTTTTTTAATTTGTGAGAAAACCAAGAAACTTAGGTGACAAAAAGCTCTAGAATAAGTGAGCTTGTTGTAAGTGGCAGGACTCCGGGGAGTGAAAGAAAGCCCGAGATAATGAGATTCCTTGGGTCTCCGGAGGACAGGACGGAGGTGAGGGCAGAGGAAACGGAGAAGAAGCCAGTTCAGAGCAGCTTGTCAGGCTACTGTTGTCCAGAAAGAAGCCAATGCGGGGAAATCGGACGGACAGAGTCCGGGAAATGGCCATGCTGGAATTCAGGTGGCTGAGAGCAGAGCAGTTTCACCCAGAAACGAAGGGGGACCCGGGGCCTTGAGAAGACCTAGCTTTTCTGCCAGCTGGAGAGGCTGAGGACAGTAGCTTTTGCTTGAAGCTGGAGGGAGGGCTTGGAAGGACAGAACAACAGACGGGATCAAACTACCGAAGGACCAGCAGGTAGAAAGGTGAGAGGCAGGGATGGAGCCTGCTTGCAGTCTGAGGGGAGGACCATGAACCTGCGCACCTGGCACTTCCGACTCTGCACAGTTTACACGCCAAGGTCAACTTGCCCGGCAGGGCCGTGACGGGCCGTTAACTGTGGCTCTCCGCTGCCCCAGCACGCAGAGGGGCTCTGAGAGCCAAGGACGATGCCAACCTTAGTTGGAGGTCTCCACGAATGCAGCCGTTATTCAGAGGAGGGACGCTGGGGTCCCGGACAAGCAGACAGGCTCCCCCCGGCTCTGGGAAGGTGGTCAGCAGGAAGGAAGGATGGCATTCCAGGTAAGGGCCAAAAGGAAGCTCTGGAAGGTTCTCCTTTGCAAACAGAGGTGGATCAGGAAGTCAGTAGAATTGGACAGTGTTTTCCAACCTTTAACTTCATGACACTTACTGAAGCTGGAACTAACAGTGTGGGGTACATGGAGGCAACCAGTCTGCTGTCCTAGAAGCGCCAGGCTCTGCCACGCAAACTTGATGGAGACAGAGCAGCATGCGAGCCCCGTCGGTCGATGAACTCTGACACGAGGGAGGGATCGGGTGCGGAAGGCCCTGCCGTAAGCCCGGGGGTGGCACTCGGGCGCGGCTCGTCAGGACATGGAAAACCAAAGTCAACATCTGAAGAGGATAGTGAAAGGTTAAGAATGGTACTTTAAGAAAAGTACTGTGACCACATTATCTAGGATAGATTGGGAGATAGGTGATAGCTTGAGAGTGGAGGAAGGAAGATATTTTAATAATGGAAGAGGTAACAGTATTCGGTACAATTAGTCATTAGGGTTCCACTGAGATACGTCTAGCCATTGAGGATTAATGAGACAACCATTTGTAAAAGATTGAAATGTGTTTTAAAATGAAGTATTGGCAACGTTATTTCTTCTGGATGATGATGATGATGACAGTGATGTCACCATTCAAGGTATCCTATTGTCAACTTAAAAAATGAAGAGAGATCATTTAGTCTGGATAAACTAAACAAACATTGAATATAAAATTTGTTTCCTATCACATATAAGGCACTAAGCTAGACACTGGGAAAATAAGGACAAGTGATGTGGAACCCCTAATCTCAGTAGGCAACCTGACACACGAAACGTGCAGGCTTGTTACAATGCTGACAGAAGCATGCATATGGAGGAAGGCGCTGAACTCTGCAGTGGGGGTGGGAATGGGGGTGTGGATCCTTTGATATCTTAGTTGGACGCCAAGGGATGAACGTGGTCAAATAGACACAAAGAAGGGAAAAGCCTGAACATAAAAAGCACGAGTTGGTGTGTGTGAAGTTGCCCAGGGCAACCTCTCCAGAGGATGAGGAGCTGAGTGTGGCTCGTACAGTATTGGAGGGTGGTGGTGGGGGAGCGGGGACAGGGAGGGGAGAGGCGGCACTGCACCAGCAGTGGTAAGAGGTGACACTGCACCAGCAGTGTCCTCTGAAACGTCCTCTTTCTCTCTCAATGGAGAATAGCTTTTCTACCAGTCTGTCCTAGCAAGTCACTGCAGTGTGTGGTCAGTGACGTGGGCTCTGGAGCCCGAGGACTGGGAATTGAGGTCCAGGCCTGCCACTTGCTATCTGAGTGACCTAAGACCCCATCTGTAAGATTTAACAACATGTCTTCGAAAGGTCTTTGTGAAGATAGAATGGGTTAATGCATGTAAAGCACTGAGACCAGGGGCTAGAGGTTGAAAGTGATCAATAAATGTCAGCTATTATTATTTTAACATAATCAGCAACAACATGTCATTACTTTAGTCCTTATGTTAGGAAAATGCAATTTGAAATCTGAATTTGCCTTATTCATAGGTGGAGGACATGACTTCATAGGTTGTCAGTGGAGAAACTTGCTGAAATAGCCTTCCCCAAAATATCTTAGGAATACTCATCCACTATATACTCACACACATATATATATAGTACCAGAGAATCGACCACTAGGCTTTGGTGGTTTCAGGAGGTTCTTTATAAAATGTTCCTGCTTTAGGAGGAGAGAACACGGTTTTTAGCCACAGGCACTTCGGGACGAATTGGTTTATCTCACCAGGCAGGAAAGACAGGGCTGAGTTGAGGAAACGCAACATTGGCCATGTGAGAAAGAAGGTTCCACCTGAGAGTGCTGTCTTTTGGGAGAGTGGGGGTCTTGGGTGGGGTCTTTAGTGCCCTTTGGAAACTAGGGATCATTTTAATATTCAGAGGGGGAAAGGGACATTAGTTGAAGATGATAAGGACACAGAGGAGAAGAAAGACTTGTTTAGGGCCAACCTTGTTAATGAAAAGTTGCTGAAATGGCTTAAATGTTAATAAAGCTGCAGTCAAGCCATAATGGTTTGACCCAACTTGTCTAAAAAGTATTAAGGTTATAAATCCTAATACATTTTATGTGAAATGATTACTGATACTAACATGGGAGAAAAAATATTTTTATATATGAGTGTAATATATATATATATATATATATATATATATATTTCCCTTTCTGTTTGAAGTTAAAGCTGACAACAGAATAAACGACTCTCTTAGGGTGCTAATTTCTAGATTGCAACTGTTTCTAGTGACATGGGGGGCCGGTGCCAAGTCACTGCACATTTACAACACTGCTGATGGGGTTTTCCCCTAGAGAGGAAGTAGTCCACTGGCGCTTTTGTGCAGAAACCAGCACGGGGAGCTGAAATGTTTTCATAATTGCCACTAGGAAAAAGAGAAGGCCCAGTGGGGTTCTTCTGCCCAAGGGAACCCCTCCCTGGTTATAACCTAATTTGTTGTGCGTATGTGGACCAGATGGGTGGAATTAAACTTTCTAAGGTGTTGTGGTGGTTATATTGTTTTAAAATGTCTGGAGACTCTTGGAAATGTGAGAACTCGTATTTCTCTTTCAAAGCACCATCCTCTTGTGGTTCAAATGTGGGCCTTTGAAACTGAAACCTTAACGCCTGTGGCTATAGGATAGTATCTTTTATTTTCCCTTATTGGGGTGTATATGAAGGCTCTGAAAGTCTTGACTTAATTAATGTTGGTGTTTTCGTATACATGGCTCTAAGGTAGCGAGGTAGTGGGGGTGGGAGCTAATGAGCCACTGAAGAAGGTCCTTGCTTTCTACAGACCTGTCTACCCCGAGGAAATGGCCTTCCCCCTGTTCCTATTACAGTCATTCAAAGCACTTAGACAGCTGTCTGCCTGCCGTGTTGCAGAAAGAAGCAACAGAAAAATCTCAGGAGGTTAAAAAAGTATAGGCAAGAGGAAGGCAGAATATATAAGGTAAAAGCATACAAAATAAATATCTAAAATGAACTCCAAAACATATGAAATGTAAGCATCACCTGATACTGTTCACCGAAGATATCAGCCCAAATGCAGTTTCTTAGCCATTGTAGGTAGTGAGTTATCTTGAAACTAAATGTGCTCCAGTAGTCAAGAAAGTTAAAAAGATAAGCTCCCTCATTCACCCTGGGGGAGGGGCGGAGGCGTGTCTACACTTGGAACACAGTGCATTGCTCTGTTTGCTTAACTTCAAGAAAACTCTAATGAGGGTGCAGCCAGTTAAGAATGGAAAAGCTGAAATAATCAAAATTAGGGCTTCTACATCCTTTCCAGAAGGAACTACTTAAATGGCAGAATTCTGCAGTCTAAACAGTAGAAGGGTGATGTTATGGCTGAATCGTGTCTCCCTAAAATTCATACATTGAAGCCCTAACCCTCAGTAGCTCAGAATGTGACTGCATTTGGAAACAGGGCCTCTCAAGAGGTAATTAAGTAATCTGGGGTCACAAGGGTGGGCCCTAATCCAATGCGATTGGTACTCTTATTAAAAAGAGATTAGAACACAAAGAGAGAGACAGACACCAGACGCAGGCACACAGAGGGATGACCCTGTGAAGACACGGAATAGGTGGCCGTCTACAAGCCAAGGAGAGAGGCCTCAGAAGAAACCAGCCTTGCTGACACCTTGCTCTCAGACTCGTAGCCTCCAGAACTATGAAAAAATAAATTTCCATGGTTTAAGTCACCCAGTTCATGGTATTTTGTTATGGTAGCCCTAACACACTCATACAGATGAGAACAGATATGAACAAATGATTTAAAATTATGAAGGGTCTAGAAAAGAACGTGATTATCTCAGGATAATGCCAGGTGAAGGTTTCTTAAAGTGAGGTCTGCGTACTACCTGCATCAGAATGGCCTAGGATGCTTTCTAAAAAGCCAGTTCCCAGGCCCTTGTGGACCTGGAGTATTAACATTTTCTGGTACAAGGCCTCAGAACCTGTGTTTTCAATAGGCACCCCAAGTGATGTTTTTGCACACTGAAGTTTGAGACCCTCTGTGTAAGGTCCTACTCAACCTCTGGCCCTTTTCTCGGCCTGGCTGGCTGGCACTAATTCCATCTCAGTGCGTGCTGGTGTACCTGGTGGTCTGGGAGATGCTCCGTGGTCCAGGAACCAGGGGCACATCCCATCGTAGGTAATTTCTCTCCAGCTGTCAACTGACGTTTACCAGCTTGTGGGGAATGCTGAATGGGATGGACCGAATGGAATCCGTAGGTGGTTTACTCCTGTTTCTAGACAGATGGATGTGCCTCACCTGTCTTACCGTTTAAGAATATAATGACATATTTTGAATACTAATCCACAGGACATATATACAGTACATATATTTATTTAAAGATGCTATTACCTTGGCACCTAAATTCTCAGAAGGAATACAGGGAATAGAAAGTGCCTATCTAATGTTTCTATTGCTATACATCAGCTGAACTTAGATGGAAAGTTCTCTGACAGGGACTGTGGCTTTTTAAGCCCCGTACAGTTAAAATCTAATATTAGCGAAATAGAGAAATAACATACATACATAAAATCAAATTAATACTAAATGGAAAGGGATCTAACACATCGTTTCAGCCAGCTCTGTGCTTTCATGTATTTCATCCTCACCAAAGGGAATGGGCACGGAAAGTGTTTTTTCATACGGCACCAGGTGACTTTTCTCTCCTTCACCTCTGGGCTAAAGATGAGTCCAAAGCAAACAACACTGTGACAAATATTTTCAAAGGAGGCAGAACAGGTGGCATTCTGATTTAAATACAGCAGGTAACTAGGGACAGGTAAAAACCGCCCCACCTCCATTGTCAAATGCGATGAAGGGATATAATAAGCTTTTTAAAGTTTTTTTTCTTTTCCTTTTTTTAAACTGAAATGTGGGCAGGCCATTTGAGAATGTTCAGGTGGGCAGGTCATTGAGCTATTCCTCTATTTCCTTTCTGGCGGTCCAGCCTTGAAATAGAACGCAGCTAGTGTCCCAGGAGTGACAAGGCTTGTGCAGGGGCCACCATTTCTTCACCACTTACTCAAGGGCAGGCATTGCCTAAGTGCTTTTCCTCCTGGACTAAATTTCATTGTCTCCGTGTAGGCCACTCATTCCCACTGGATTTCTTTTGTTGTTTGGTTTGGTTTGGTTTTTGTTTTAGGGGATGTGAAACTGCAGCTGTCATTAATGTTTCAGGTGCCTTTCAACAACAAGAATTCTGGCATTTAAAATGAATTTGTTTAAATTGTAGATTTGAAGTCTAGTTTAAAACTCTAGACCTTGATACTCCGGAGAGATTCCGAAGAAAAGCCTTGAGAGTCACCGGGTCTTACTAGGAAGGAAAAGAGGACATTCAGTCTTCAAGGAGGACATTTGGTCTTCCCAGCTTGGCCAGTGATGGGCTCGTCAGACGACAGAGAACCCTAACAATGAAAAACGGCTGTTTGGGCTGAAAAGGGCCTCTCAGTGCGGACCAAAGCGCTTCTCGTGTGGTGTAAGGACTGGTGCTCGTTCCTAGACCTTTCTGAGCGGCCCTTCTCCTCCATCCTGGCCTCGGACGGGTCCTGGCCCGGGGGCCCGGCAGCCCCAAGGGCCTCGACCCGCGCAGACCAGCGGGATCGGGGCGCGGGCGGCGGCCGTTGCGCCTTCATTAGAGGGCGCTCTGGGGGCGGCTCCGCCGCAGTCCCGAGTCCCGCCGCTTCCTCCTCGCCGCCCCTCCCCGCCAGCCCCGGCGAAGGCCGCCGGGCCCTGGGGACCGAGTCTCCGCGCCGCCGGGGCCGCGCGCGGGACGCGCCGCAGCCGGAGCGGGGCCGGGCCTCGCCGCCCCCGCCTCCTTCCGCCGGCCCCGCCGCCGGCCATGCATTCTTCCGGCTCCTCCGGCTCCCGGAGCCCGGGCCGTGGCCCGGCCAGCCCGAGGTAACCCCCGGCTCGGCGGGCGCAGGCCCCGCGGCGGCGGCGGAGCCGGGTCGGGGGAGGCGCCTGGGGGCGGGGAAGGGGTGTCGTCGTCGTGCGGCCGGGGGAGGCGGCGGCGGCGGCGGCACGGGGGACTAGGGCGCGGTAGGCCCCGAGGAAGAGGCGGGGGCGCGGGGCGTCCGCCCGCCTCCCCGGGACCCGCCCCGGTGACAGGTCCGGCCTCTGAGTCCCCGCCGTCCCTCTGTTCGCAGGCAGCCGCGAGGGGAGTAGGGCGCCCGCTCACGCCGCGCCTCGGCCGCCGGCGCCGCCGCCGCGTCCATGACCGCGACCCCTCGGCCGGGGACACCCGCCGCCGCCGCGCAGCCCCGCGCCCCGGGCCGCCGGCCCCTCGCCCTGCTCGCCCCCGCGCTCCACCGCCCGCAGTCCGCCCTTGCCGAGGTGAGCCCGGCGCGCGGGCCGAGACCGCCGCCCCGACCCGGCCCTCACCCGCGGAAACCGCTGCGGGCTCCACCCGCCCCCTGAGCGCTGTCGTCGCCTCAGCTTCCCCGCTTCTCTCCTCAAGCCTCGCTGCCCGGCCCTCTGGTCGGAGACTTCATTCCCTCCATCTCTGGCCCCTTTGCTTTTACCTCCTCTGGCTTTGGCTCTCCTCCCGCTACTCCTGTCCTTCCTCCGTTTGCCTTATTATCTCCCACTTACTTCCTCTCACCTTTCTGCCCTTGTTCTAACCCCACCCCCACCCCTCGTTTTTGTTTTTGGTTTTTTTTTCTTAGAAAAGGGAAAACAATAACCCCCTTTGGCCGCAAATGAACATTTTTAGCGTAACTCCCTTTGCTAATGCTGGGGACGTTGGGAAGGAATGAATCAATGTGCAGGAATGGTGATGGAGAGGGTGCCAGGTTCCTGGTGTCTGGGGAATCTGATCTGGGGAATCTGATCGAGAGGTCTGTGTTTCAGTCTTCTTGTCCTCGCGCCGTCAGTTTGGCGATAACTGAGTGTGTCTCGAAGCAGGTGGGTCTGTTTTCTTCTTCAAGTCCAACCGAAGACTGCAGTGAGACGGGGTGCGGGGACGGCCACCGATTAGTTAGTGGGAATGGCATTATCATTTGCTAAATATATTATGACTTACCCTGTGCCTCTGTGAACAGCTCCCTTGACCTTGTGCAGCTCCTCCTCCCTCGCTCTCTGTCCCCATCTGGAATTTCCCGGAGAGATCACCGAGGTACTACACTGGGAAGGCTTAGACCCTCGATTTTTCTTCTGTTTTTGTGCTGGAGACCATTTCTATGTTGGTGTCTATTAGCTGTGTTTAATCCATTTTCCTTTTTTAAATGAATTTTCCTTTCACCGCAGAAAGACAGGACGAACTCCAATGTGAGAATGGCTGTGACTTTGGAAGAAGCTCGGTGGCTGGGCTGGATCTGGGTGAAAGCCTTGATGAGGTTTGCCTTCATGGTCGCCAACAACGTGTTTGCAATTTCATCCTACATCTGCTATGTGATTATACTTCAGCCCCTTCGAGTGCTGGACAGTAAGCGCTTCTGGTATATCGAAGGAATCATGTATAAATGGCTTTTAGGCATGGTGGCTTCTTGGGGCTGGTATGCTGGATACACAGGTAAGACTGAGAGCGTTTTTGTTTAACGCGTATTAATGAGTCTATAATGTTACGTTTAAGTCAGGAGCCATGATTACATATATATTACACTTAGGGTTGATGCAGATTTTATGCTTTGACTATTGAAAAAAAATAAATAGAAAACAATTCTATTGTTTTTCTTTAGAATCCCGATAAAGAAGAATATTTTCAGAACTATCATTTTATAATTATGTATTGATAAGTTCCTTAACTAATATGTTTTTAATGTGATTGACATTTAGTAAAACCAGTCTGCAAAAAGATCTCCTAGAGAAATAGGAGTGGGTTATATAGGGCTTGAGGTCTTATAAAATGGAGAGGTAAGATATATTTAGCCCATAAACTTTGGGAATTTAGATAAAGGACCTAGCCATATTGGTGCTAAAATAGTTTCATAAGTTTTTAAATTTAATGTAGTATGGTACTGTTAACATTTTAAACCTAACTGAAAATGGCTTTCTTTTTTGTTGCGCATGTTTCTTTTGCTTACTAGAATCTATGTCATAAATATGTATTAGAATGTTTAAAAAGTTAAGTTTAATCCATGTTAAGCTAATTTATCTTCTAACTGTCTCTATGTACATTTGTATTTCTGTCCTTAAATAGCATTTTGGAAAGCAGGAGTAATGTTATTCCGAAGCGGACTTTTAGAGAACTAAACGAGAAGTGGTGTTGTTCTGTTGTGAAGCCTTATGTGGTTTGAGAGCTTGTGCCTCTGCTATGAAAATTCTGGACTGTGTATTATACTTACTTGACTTTTTTCCCCTAAGAATTAGGATGATGAAAAAAGCATCAAGGTTTCTAGCACTTGTTTTAGACACTGAGACTTTTATCCTAGAATTTTATAACTGATAGACTCCTTAGAGGTTACACTGTAGATGCTGCGGTCACTGGAGTCTGTAGTTCACAGCTTGGAAGTGTGAGGAGGGCACTCTCAGGGTGGACCAGCGCGACAGTGCCCTGTTGTAAATTCTCTGTCTCCCTCTTACCTGTCCAGGCTGTATCTGCAGATTTTATCTGTACACACAGAAAAGGACTGACAGCACCCAGGTTTTATGGAGTCTGACAGACTCTTTGTAGGTCAGAGTGCTCTCAGATGAAGCCTTTTCTCCTTCTGGCAATGCCATTTATTATTCTGCAAGACCCGAAGCCCCTTGGTACTGTACACACTGCTTCCTTGTCATGTGTCTTGTTGATATCCCAGTGCTTTGTGAATACAGTAGGTGAGTGAGCTTTTAGACCCTTGTTAGGACCTCATGGTAGCAGTAGTGGTGGTAGAGAAAAAAAAAATTCTCACCCTATGGTGCTGACTTCTTTACCTAGATTGCACTACTGTTTTAGAATTGCTTAGCTCTGTGTAGTTCGGGCTTCTCCAGATCACTGTGTAGTACTAGTGGCTTTGCTCTTCCCACAGTATACTTAAGTTTGCTTGTTCTAAATGAGCTCGTAGGACTTCTAGATATAAGTTTTAGAAATCCATTCTACTTAAACATGAAGAAATTACTGAAATGTTTGTGCTTGTGTGTGTGATAGGAATACAAGGGCTGTCTGGAAAGTATACAGCCATGTAATATGAAAAATAGAGGCATTTATGGCTGGATTTTTCTGGACAACCCTTGTATTGACATGTAAGATGAGAATTATATAAAATTAATTTGGCATTGACCTTGAGATTGTAAGGAGTGCAATTGAAAGTGCTGCTTGAATTTCAGGTTAGTTATATGTGTTCACAGCATGGTTGCAATGGATTTTTCTAAGCATATTTGAGGGGGAACATCTCTTCCTTGTTGCTTATAGAACTGCACAGTTTCTTTTGCCACCTGCTTGGAAAGTGGTCTTGGTATGATCTGCATATTTTAGTCTCTCTGAAGCATCTGTGTTCTCTTTAGGCTAGTGCATTTTAACCATGTGATTAACTCATCTCATTCAAGAATAGACTATTTTAGTGTGTTTATTTTACATGGTTTTCCTATAGGTAGAGTACTTTTGCAGGGTCTGGTGTCATGGTCATGGTCTGGACACAGTTAAAAGCTCAAACAGATGTAGGAATGACTTTTGCTGAAAGGCCTAGCTGGGTCTAAAGCAAACGCATAAGCAAGAATTGGTGAGCAGAGGCACCCAATAAGCAATGTAGGAGGTTATGTGAGCCTTTGTATGGATTTATGTGTTTCATTTCTTCCTTTTGTATCAAGATGAAGATGAGCTTCAGATTTTCTTTCCCTTTGCCTGTGCTTAAATTTCACACCTGGAAAATTGAACATTGACAAAGGAATTCTGCTCAGCAGGTTTAGTCTGTTCGTATTTTAGAATAAAAATTGCCAAACTTCATTGAAAAACCACTTACTAGGAAACCTTAAATAGTAATTAATTAACTATTAATTAGAAGCAGAAAAGTGAATATTGGGATAGAAAATCAGTTTTTTCAAAATGTGGCATTCAATCCTAAGACAAGTCAATTGCACAACTCTGCTGTGAAGACTTGGGTTCATTATCCTACACTGTCTCATATGGTAGTTTCTAGACTATGTGGCTATTTAACTTTAAATTAATTAACAATGAAATAAAATTTAAAATTTAGTTTCTCAGTCACACGAGCCACATTTCAAGTGCTGTGTCCTAGATGGCTAGTG
This sequence comes from Lyroderma lyra, assembly GCA_004026885.1. Taxonomy (NCBI): domain Eukaryota; kingdom Metazoa; phylum Chordata; class Mammalia; order Chiroptera; family Megadermatidae; genus Lyroderma; species Lyroderma lyra. The sequence goes on from PVJL010004805.1 coordinate 50,651, forward strand.
GCTACTGTACTGGACAGTGCAGATAAGAATACTTCCATCATCATAGAAAGTTCTATTGAACAGAGCTGATAAATAATAAGTATAGCTTTCTCCTTTTTCTTAGGAAAAAATGCATCTTATCTTTATAAAAAGAATATTTTTTTAAACATAGTTCCAAACATATTTCTTTTAGGGAAGACAGGAAGATTTATTCAAGTTTCATAAAACTGTCTTTTAATTTGAGGCAAATGTCACAAACATGAGTCCATTACACTCAGACATGCTTCTTGGATGGGAAGTAGTAAGGCTAGTAAGCCCAAGAACTTGAATGATATTCTTGTATTTAATTTGTCTTCTCAGACCAGAGGACTGCCTATGGACACAGAAGATGGAAAGGGGTTTTCTGGTCTTTCTGCTGGTTTCTGACTTGACATCTTATCAGGGGCACCCATTTCTTGAGAGAACTCTGAGGACATGGGAGTTTTGTTTATCTTTGGCTTGCCATTAGGGAGTGGTGATTATTATCACCACATTTCTTTCAGTAGGAAATGCTATAGAAACATCTCATGTTGAGGAAAAGTTGTACACTGCCTTTGCTCTACTATTTCAAGGGCACACCAAAAGAGATTCTAGCTTTATTAACAATCTCCTTCTGCATGCTTTATTCAGATCCAGGATAAATCAGTACACTCTCCTCCCCCCAGTTAAAGTGAAGCTTGGCACATTTCAGAGAGAGACTTTTTAAAATAAAATGTGCTTATTTTAAAATAATGAAATGATTTTCATTCATTTATTTTAATAAATTCAGTGTTCCTCATTCAAACACGCTTAATTAAAGTCTTCTTACACAAAATCATGTAAAAACTATTTAAGTGGGAGCACCAGAAATTTTATTATATACAGGATGGGGAGTCTTTTGGGCCACAATCTAGCTGAAAGGGAGCTGGGGTATCAGGGGACTTGCCACCAAACTGATTATGCTCAGCAAATGCTGTTTCCCTGAGATTGGGTATTCACTTGGGAGGCTTTAGGGTAGGCTGATGGAGATTAGGTTCAACTTCCTCCCACTCTCCAAGTGACAGCTGTCATGGCTCTGTGTTAGTCTTTGTGGGTTATGTGATTATTTGATAGTGTTTTTTACCTGGGTACAAATTCATTGTGTGAGGAAAAGTAGGAATTATATCTGACCTGGAAATTCTAGAGAAATTTTTAAAGTTTATCTTCCGGAACAGTATTTTTCTACCATTGAGTCATCAACTCATATACTGTGTCAAGATGAACATTTTTAAAAAGTGAAATACAATGGAATTAAATTCAAAAGATTAGAAACGTGTGCATCTGTACTAGGTAGTGCTACAGAACGTATTTTGTACTGTGAACCCTGTTGACACTTGAAAGGCATTGTTCTAGTGGAAAGAGCTCTGTAATTTACAACTCTGGGACTCAGATGTCTTGATCGAGCTGTAACTTCTAATATACCTACTTGTGGGGGCAAGATCCCTACCTGCTCTGTGCCCACTGGGCTGTGAGCTCTTGACAGAGATGTTGTCTTTTTTCTTTCTTTTTAAAAATATTTTGAGATGTGGTCTTTATGATCTTAGAGCCCAGTTCATTGCTGATGCTCATAGAGTGTTCCATAGCGTCTAAGTATTTTTTGAGTGGTCCATCTCTTCTTTTCTTTCTTGGTCCCAGCTAAGGTGCCTTAGCTGCCTCCTTCCTGAAAGGTCTGATATCAAGGTCATTGCAATCCACAAAATATAAACCCTGAACTGGATCATATTTTATACTTTACACACACACACACCAATGCATATCCTATAGTACCACATTTGTTAATTGATCACACATTTATTGAGCTAGTGTGGGAAGAGTTACCCTGGAGGTGCTGAGATGCACGTGACATAACCGCTGACGTTAAGGAGTTCACAGCAGCCCTGGTGGGGAAGACAGTGCACCGACAATGGAATCATCCTGGCGTGATGCTCTCATGGAACTGTACTGTGGGGTAAAAGAGGAAGGGCTCCTGGTCTCCCAGCAGTGGTAGGCGGTAGCAGAGAGGAGATGGGGAATTTAGATTCCTTTTCCCCCATTTGTCTGTGGGGCTAACTCTGTCGTAAATAATTATAATAGATTTAGAAGACTTAATAATGTGTCAGTTTGAAATTCATATCTTTGTGATGATAGTAGCTAACATTTATTGAAATACAAGCCAAGTAGTGACTTGGCTCTCAGTGTTTCAGTCATTTAATGCTCACAGTCTTATATGGTTGGTGCTATTATTATCCCTCTTCCTCTTGTTATTGATGTTGAAATTGAAACAGAGGTTTCACAGTTACTTCCCCTTAAGCAATAACTGAGTTGAGGTCATCACAAGTTTATTTTTATATTCAAAGAGGCTTTATTGATCTTTATATAATATTCCTAGAGTTTTTCTTGATTTTTAATACCAACATGTTCCTTTGTCTCTAAGGCATGAAATCTTTTTCCAAAGCTATGACTCTTTACCACCTGAAAGCAGTATCATAGTTCTGGATTTCTGCAAGAGGTTAAAAAATGGAAGTATTTTAGTATGCCGTAAATTTCATTAAAATCTCACTTTCTTAAGTCTCTACTCTTACAGAGAACAACAGTTCAACTGTAATTTTAGTTTTTGAGTGCTTGACAATAGAATGTCATCAGAGGGAGGAGTTACTGTGAGGTCGACAACTGATCTTGACATAAATCCAGCTGATGAGTTTTTAGTACATTCTTTTGATTTTCATATGGAAAATATATCATTAAAGGTAGATATTAGTAAATGCTTTAAACTCAGCACTCTGGTGGTATTGCACATTTGACATCTGGTCTTATTTCAAAGATCATAAATAATTGCGTAATTTATTTTAGATAGCTTTTCTTTTGGAAATATATAAAGTATATTCATTCATGCACACATACCCCCACGTGCACTATTACCAAAGCACATGACACAGTCTTTGTAGTGTCTGTAGTGTTAAGACCTCAGATTCTGGAGTCAGAAAGAGCTGGGTAAAACAATTCCTACTTTCTTTTTGTTTACATTTGCCTGGTATATTTTTGGTTTCTTTTTTTTTTTTTGCTTTTTTTTTGGTATGTGGGTAGCTCTCTCACTGGGAATCGAACCCAGGCCACAGCGCTGACAGTGCCAACGCTGAAGCCTTAAGCCACTACACCATCAGGGAACTCCCTGCCTGGTATATTTTTGCCCATCGTCTTTTGTTTTTGAACTTTTTAAATGATTTTGATTTAGATGTGTCTCTAATAATCAAGATGGAGTTGGGTATTGCTTTATGAGTCGATTTGAAAATCTTTTAATATGAGTAGAATCCATTTACATTTATTGACATGTCACATACGTTTTGCGCACTATCATTGTATTTTATTTTATGTTTTCTGTTTTTCCATATATAAGTTTTAAGTTTTTTGCTCTATAGTCGGTTTTTTTTAGCTTTTTTGTTTTGATGTTTAGCAAGGCTTATATTTTTGTCATCTTGTTACTTTATATGATATTCTTAGTTCTCTGTTGATAGTAATTATGTGTTATCTTTCCATAAACAAAGGTAAAACTTCTTTTTAAATCCTCTCTTCTTCTCTTTTCTCCATCACCCAGTTTTAGCCAATGGTCAGTAGTATTTTTTCACTGTAATATCTGCATTTGTACTATTATGTATGCTTACACTTGTACTTGCTTTGTGACCTCTAACGCTATCTGTTCACTCCCAGCTATAATCAGTAAGTTTATTATACTTCCTGCTCACTTCTTCCCTTCTCCCAATTTTTATTTGCATTTATATTTCATTATGGTCTGTAATATTTATGTTCTATTTTATCACCCTTATCTCCTTTTGCTCTGGTCTGATTTCTTTAGTAGTGCTGACCCAAGCACTTTTGCTGAAGTTTTTCCCAGTCATCCTTTGGTTGGCTGAAATTCATCCTCTGGTAGTTTCTCAATAAGGAATCATGGGACCAACATGAGAATATTATTCTTACAGCATTTTCAGAACTTCTTTTCATTGCTTTACACTTGAAGGACAGCTTAGCAGGTAATAAAATCCTTGGCTCTTTCTTTCCTACAGGTGTCCAAATGTCTTCTGGCATTAAATGTTGCTGTGGAGATGTGTGAAGCCGGCTTGAATTTTTCCCACTGTTTATCATATGATCTTTTTTTTTTTTTGTCTCTCTCTAATATTTAGTAACTTTGCTAGGATATGGTGATGTAGGATATGATGGCACATATGTGCCCTTTTAATCATGTAGATTCAAATCTATTTTTTTATTTCAGGAAAGCTTTCTTTAATTATATCTGTAAATATTTATTTTGTTTGATTGTTTTGGTTTTTCTTTTTTGTGACTAAATGTATGTTGGATTTCCCTTTGTATGTATCTTTTTTTTTATCATTTTCTTTTTAATCCTTTTAAAATGCTTTTGATGTGTTTGTTTCTGTTTTTAATGTCTTTTACTATATCTTTCACAATGTTTCTTCTGTTTGTTCTCCTTTCAGTTTCTTCTTTATTTCTCTTAAGGTTTTGTTTATTCTTCTGTATCTTTCTTGAGTTCTGCCAATTCATGTTTTCTCTATTCATGTTATCTACACATTTCTTTCTTGAGTTTTTATATTTGTGTTTGTGTTTTTCTTCATAGTGGTGGTGACTTCATTGATTTTCTTAGATTCATGAAGAATATTTAGTTTCAAGTTTTATCTCCTTCATTGTAATATTTTCCTAGTAAGCATTCTTTGACACTTGGTACATTATGCTGCTCATTTCTACCGTTTTTCTTTCAGTATCTCTAAGTCAGTGCTGTTCCAGCTACCTTTGTATTCCCTATAATTTAATGAATTGGATTTTCCTCTGTCAGTTATTTGTAGGAGGTGTGTGTGGGGCCAGGGTAGATTACCAGATTTTTGACTCCGAGAGAGTAATTTTCACATATGGCACCTGGATGTGTTTCTCTGTTGCCACAAGTCCTCTTCTTCTCCAACCTTGACTTAGTCTAGGAGGCTTTGTGCCACCAGTCCTGGACTTCCCACCCCTTTGCAGCTGTGACTGCAGGGACACAGCCCCAGCATGCCAATAGAAACGGCTTTCTTTTAAGGACGTGCATTTTTGCTGCTGCTTCCTGAGATCTGCCAGGGCGGGCCCTCCTCATCCCATGTCACACTTTGCATCTCTATCTCTGCTCTCCTCTCCCAGCGTAGATTCTATCTGATGTTGTCCTTGTGTGAGCTCTGCCCTGAGCTCATGTATTTTGGTGTTTATATTTCTGTTTTTCTCCTAGGTTTGCTGAAAAAGAGTTTTGTGAGGTTTTTCTCTCTTTCTCCTTGTTGCAATGTGTGTTGTCCAGGAAGATTCATGTCTATAAATCTATCATGTTCATATCAGAAAGTGCAACACAAGATTTTTGTTTTCAGCTATGTAATTATAATTCATACAGCTCTGTCACCATTCTGCTGTACAACTCGTTGATGATTATAAAATGGAGACCCATTTTACCTCCTAATTAATTTTCTTTAAGATCTATCCCAAAGCATCAAATACTCTTCCCAGTTTTTTTTTTCTCCCAGTAGTTCTCGGACTGTTTTGATTCTTGGACTACTTATAGGTGGAGTATAGTTAAGACATCCACCCTATTTCCACTTGGCTACCATAAGAAAATGTCACCAAAATGAATGAAAGAAGTGAATTATCTTTGGTACTTAGTAAGGAATATGAATGAAATGTCACATTAATATTACTCTCTACATTCTGGTCTGTGGGCCATCTTGCCACTTAAAAGGATGACCAGTGCTCCCCAAACTTTGATAAATACAAGGGCTGTTCGGAAAGTATCCAGCCATGTAATATGAAAAGTAGAGACATTTATGGCTGGAATTTTTCCTGGACAGCTCTGTATATTTATTGTAATATATATTTTATATATATATATATATATATATATATATACACATACACACACACACACACACACACACACTTATGATATCTAAATATAACTTAAGTATATATAGAATACATATTTGTTTTATATATGATAATTATATATTAAATATAGTATATTTATAGATTATTTGTTATAAACTAGTGTTAAGAGTTTGCAAAGTAGTGGCCATATTCACCAGCTGATTGCTTTATGTGGCCTTTGCCCTATCCCAACATTTAAAAAAATTATTTGCCAACATTTCAAAATTAGGGAGATTTACAAAACAAAAAAATAAAACCAAGCTTTCGGCTCTTATTAAGTTAGAAATCTGGCCGTGCTGAGCCCTCATTCCTGTCTGCAGTGGTTTGCTGGAGGTTGGTGATGTCTGCCTCCAGTGTAGAGGCCCGTGCTCCATTCACCCAAGATCCCACTTCTTCCTTGTCTTACTCTGGTTCTGCTTTGCTCATTTGCATTACCTGCCTGGACCCCAGAGGGTTAGGTGATGGTCATCAAAAACAAACAAACAAAATGTCAAATAACAGTTATTAAGTATGACTCTGTTAGGCGTATGATGTTAGTAGTTCTGCATTCATAACCCTTAGTGCCTGTCCACTAAGATGTTCTACCATTAAAAACTGAAAGTTTTTTAGTGGCCTCAACAGCTGATTCCGTGGAGCTGAGGCAGGTGGTAGAAACTGAAGTGAAGTGCTGTTAGTGAGAACTGTCATCACAGGGTTCCAGGTTTCGTGTCCTGTATTACTAACCTGGTGAAAACTTTCTGCTGTTCGCGTGCTCATTAATTGGTACAAGGTTTCACTTTTTTCCTTAGGAACAAAATCATGCAAAGTCTAGGTTATTAAAATTATTTATTTCTCTTTGTCATATTTTAAATATGAAAAGCACAGCAAATCTAGTTGATTTCTGTTTCTTTAAATTAATAGTAAAGCTAATTTGAAAAGAGTATTGTAAAAAGTATGCCTAAAATTTTAGTTATAAGGTTATACTTTTTCTTAAGGTCTAGCAAATCACCTTTCCTAAACTTTTTTTTAAACTTATTAAACTTCAAGAAACATTATGAATCATATATGTAAGACACATTTTGCATATGGTATTAATTAGAAGTTGGCAGATTTGACACTTTAAGGGAAAAAACATCTGTAAATTTAAATATAACAAGTTTCTGAATCATCAAAGGATTAAACTATGATCAGTATAGCTTATGTGTTAAGGATTTACATATATTTAAATGGAGATATAATTTACATACCACAAAATTCACCATATTAAAATGTACATTCCAGTGGTTTTTAGTGTAAGCCACAAGATTGTACAACCATTCCACTGACTAGTTCCCCCCAAAGAAACCCCAAATCCATAAGCAGTCGCTCCCCATTTCTTCCTCCCTTCAACCCCTGGCAACGGCTAATCTGTGCTCTGTCTCTGTGGCTCTGCCTCCCCTGGACACTTCATATAAACGGAATCGTGTAAGTGGGCTTTTTGTGTCTGGCTCCTTTCACTTAGCATAATGCTTCCAAGGTTTGTCCGTATTGTGACATAGATCAGTCCTTCATTCCTTTGTATGGCTGAATAGTATTCCAGTGTATGGGCAGGCCACACTTCGTTTTTAGCTTCGTTAGTTGATGAACATTTGATTTGGGCTGTATGCTCAAGTACAAGTTTCTGTGTGAACATACATTTTTAAGAGGACCTAGGAGTCAAATTGCTGGGTCATATGATAATTGTATGTTTAACTTTTTATGGAACTGCCAAACTCTTCCATAGCAGCTGTCCTGTTGTACACCCCTCCGGGCAGTGTGGAGGAGTTCCAGTTTCTCCACATCCTCACTAATATTTACTGTTTTCTCAGTTTTTGTTGTTGCTGTTATTTTAATTGTTTTAATTTTGCTGGCTAGTGGATGTGAAGTGGTAGCTGATTGCAGTTTAGATTTGCATTTCTCTAATGACGAATGATGTTGGGCATCTTTTCATGTGTTTATTAGCCGTTTGTATGTCTGTGGAGAATTGTCTATTCAAACTCTTTGCCCATTTTTTAAATTGGGTTATTTGTCTTTTTATGGTTGAGTTGTAAGATTCTTTCTGTATTCTGTACCCTGTCTGTTTTCTCATTGGTTGCTTGCGCTTTGATGTCACATCTTAGAAACCATTGCCTAATTTAAGGTCATGAAGATTTACATTTATGTTTTAGGAGTTTAGCTTTTATATTTAGGCCTTTGGTCCATTTTTCTTTAGGGTGTAGGGTAGGGGTCCACACTTCACTTTTTTGCATGTGGATATCCAGTTGGCCTAGCGTCGTTTGTTGAAAAAAACTATTCTTTCCACATTGAATGATCTTGTCACCCTTGTTGAGAATCATTTAGCAATATGGGTTTATTTCTGGACTCTCAATTCAGTCCATTGATGTGTAGGTCTCTCCTTACGCTAGTACCACACTGTATTTATTATTGTAGTTTTGTAGTAAGTTTTGAGTGCATATTTGGTTGTATTTTAATTATTTAAAAGTCACAATCCTTTTTATGTATTATGACTTCAATAAAAATAGTAAGTTCACAAATCAGAAATCCTAATTTAACACCATCTTGAATTTCAAAGTGTTCATTGCAAACAGTGGTGTTTTTTTTTCAATTACAGATGACATTTAATGTTATTGGTTTCAGGTGTATAACATAGTGGTTAGGCATGAATAGTGTTTTTCAAGAATTAATGTTCACATTGGGTTAAATGACCCCTTCCTACCTCTGTGTGGAGGAGATGCTTACTAGTTACGTGTTTCACTAAGAATTGTCTTAGAAATATTGTTATTAAGAATAAGGTATTTATTGTTTGCTTTCTCAAGAAAAGAGTACATTAGTTATAGAAGTATCTTGTGTGATTGATTGATCAATCAAATATTTATTGACTGCCTACTTCCAGTTAGCAAAGTGATTTATTTGTAAAATACTGTGCTGGAGAGTGTGATTTAGATTCATTCCTACCAAAAGGATTTTTGGCATAGTTTTCTTTTGACAGATGGTTTTGGGAATAGCTGAGTTTAATATGGACTGTGTGTCCAAAATGGATCTGCAGAAAGTTTTCAGAAAAATGGAGATCAATATGCACATTTTCCCCTAATGTGAAGGTTCCATTTTTTAAAGTTAAATGACATCCTTGCAGAGAAGAAAATTAACTGGAAGCTAAATTTCGTAGAATAAAGTATAGATTACATAGATAAAGAACGAGTGCCATTTTGAATAAGAGTCTCAGGCTGTTTTTTATGGGTGGGATTCAACTGGTTTTTGTATATGAGAGACTGAATTGGGTAGTCATTTAATCTGAAATTACCATGTAAAGCCATTTTAAGCCTCAACTATAAGGATGCTCTATTTTTTTTAACAAAAAGTCGATATTGCTTAATAAGTTATGATATTAAAGCCAACATGATGTATTAAAAAACACACATACACAAAACACTCACTTTTGGGTTAGTATGAGTTTAATCTGGGCACCTCCACTTGCTAGTTGTCTACCTTTGAGCTAGTTACTTAACTTTTTTGAGGTTTAGTTTTAGCATCTATAAAAATGGAGGTTACAGTATTTATTTCTTGTGAGGCCTAAATGTAAAGTGAACAGCATGGTGTTTAGTATTCTATAAGTAACCATATTAATGCCCAGGAAAGCAACTATGCTAACCTTTTGGGGAAAGATATGTCTAAATGAATAAAACCTAACTTATGAATCGTTTTAGAAATACAGGTCTGTCTGGAAAGTATCCGGCCACGTAATGTGAAAAATAGAGGCATTTATGACTGGATTTTTCTCTGGACAGCCCTTGTATATTTGAGGATACTCAAGCTTAGCTAATAGCATAGCTCAATACAGTTTTTGTTTTAACTAATAAATAGTAAGTTATGGTTATTAATTTAAGCCATAGTGTAACTACAACTAAAATGTTAACTAAATTTTATATTTATAAATTATGAAATGCTTCAAAGCAATCTATGTTTGCCTGTCTTCTAATTGATTCAGTCACCTATTCTACTAGTAAGTATTTGAGTGCGGGGCCCTGTGCTGGGGGTGGGAGAATGGTGCGGCGGATAGCCCCGCGCAGCTCCTGTTCTGCAGCTAACCGTTGTGCGGGGAGGCGGCAGGACTCACAGAGAACCACGGAAACACCCCGCGGAAAGGGCTGCAAAGAACAAGCATCAGTAACAGCGGGCTTAACCTGGACATGAGTGGTGTCGGGAGAATGGCCTCCTTGAGAAGGTGGTATTGAGACTGAGACCTGAGGAATAGGTAGGAGTTGGCCAGGTGGTGCTGGGGAGGGGCAGCATGTACGGAGGACGGAAAGGGTTTGTAGTGTTGGAGGCACAAGGGAGGGCCAGACCGGCGGAGGGGTGGTCCCGGCGGGGCGCTGATGGGGCCTTGGAGTGCGTAGTAAGGATTTTGAAATTTATCCTGAGAGGAGACTATACCAGGACTTTAAGGAAGAGGGTGGTGAAATCAGATTCATATTTGTAATTCTGGCTTTGTGGAAATGGATCAGAGAGAAGTGAGTGTGCAGTGGATATCCTCTCACCTCATCCAGGTGAGGTGAGAGTTGCTTGGTCTGGGGCTGATGGCAGCGGAGATGGAAAGGAATGAACCGATTGGAGAGTTTTATAGGAGAGTTGTTGGGACTTGCTGAGGGGTTGGACTTAGAGGATGCAGTGGAAGGACAGGTGACAGGTGACTGTGAGGTCCCTGGTGGGAGCTGCTGGGTGGTTAGAGAAGCTCAGAGAAGGAGCAACACTGGGAGGAAGTGAAAACTGAGCATAGGATAGGTGAGAAGTATCCAAATGGAGGTCGGAAAGAAGTACATGCATGTGCAGACTGGGACTCAGAAGAGAAACGTGAGTTGGAAAGGTGACTTGGGAAATTACCGTGGTATTTACAGCCGTGGAGAGGGATGCGAGCAGCCAGGGAGATTGTACGTGCTTAGTGACTACAGGCCCAGCACCCACCTCAGAGAATGCCATTTGGAGATCGGGGAGAGGAGGGTGGACCCGCTGGAGAAGTAGAAGGCCTGCCCGCCCTGAGAGTGTGGTGTCCGAAGTCAACAGTGTCAAGGCAGCGGCCTGATGCACGCTGCTCAGAGTTTTCTGTTTTGTATGGTGAGAACCGACGTCTCCTTTTATTGCGTTTGGCAAGAGCAGCTTCATTGAGATGGTTGAAGTGGAAACGAGACTGGAGTGGGTTGGAGATGAATGCCGAGTGGAGGAGGTAAGATGCAAACAGGAACTTTCCAGAAGTTTGACTCTGAAGGAGTAGAGGTGACAGAGCTGCAGGAGAGAAATGGGATCAGGAGCAGGCTTTGTACATTTTCTGGTTTTTAATACGGAAGCGTCTAGATTTCAACTCACTTAAAAGAGTTGTACCTGATGAAACCAGGGTCACCTCCTTTCCTGGCTCATGTGTTTAGGAAACTGGTCCCAGTGAAGATGGAATGAGAGAACGTTGATCGGGGCCTGACACAGGGCGAGCACTGAAATGTCGGCCCGGTGGCAGAGGCCCGCAGAGAGGCCCTGAGTCCCTCTGCATCTCCTCACCGATGTGCCCCCTCTCCCTGAGGCCTCCTCTTAGGCTTGTTTGAAAATCTCTACCTCCTCATCCAAGCCCTGATGTCCTGCCCCACTTCTTCAGTTCCCACTCTGCTTCTTTCCGAACCTCTGGGGCATCTGCTCTGTACCCAAGCTTTGGGCTGGGAGTTCCCATAGTGCTGCAGAGTTCTCTCGGGGTCAAGAATCTATATGCATATCATTAAGTACCACCTGTAGGTGGATAAATAATGTCTTGTGAATATCAGTTCATATTTTTCAAATATATGTAGCTGCTGTTTTGATTAATAAGAAGTCCCCTAGAAGCATTATAGACTTTATAGTTGCTTTTTGTTACGGCTGTTTTCAGAGGGTGCTAAGAGAACTATCATGCATCCCAAGCACGCGTTGGGACATTAAAAAGGCCGTTCGTACTTGACGTGCTCAGGACTCACTGCTTTACAACATAAAACATTCAGAATCCCGCTCCCTGTTTTTCACTGATGTTCTGCCTTTGCTGTTTCTCTTTAACTAACTTGTCAATGGCTTAAGGGCCGGAGTTGTGGTTCTTTCTTCCTCCTTTCATACCTTTCTGCAGTGGTTGGCAGGCGGCTGCCCTTGGGCGGCATCCAGCCCCACGGCCTGTTTGTTTTGTAAATCCTCTCCAGCTCTGGAGGTTTTTGCAGATCACCATTTGCAACGACCTGATGGTAGGAAACAGGAGCTTTGAACCCCAGTGAGGTGAAGTGCTGCCCCTCCTGGGAAAGAGCTCCTCTCTTCCCATTAGCGCCAGGAGCCCCCCCTCCCGTGCTTTCGCTTTCCACGGTTTTGCTTTCGCGGTTCCAGTTACCCGCTGCCAACTGCAATCTGAAAATATTAAATGGAAAATTCCAGAAATAACCAGTTCATAACGTTTAAATTGCACATTATTTTGAGTAACGTGATGAAATCTTGTGCCTTCCCGCTCTGTCCCTGCTGGATGTGAGTCATCCCTTTGTCCTGCCCTAGCCACCTGCCAGTTAGTCACTTAGGAGGCTCATTTATCGGATTAACTTGTCCTATTGCAGTGTTTGTTTTCCCATCACCCTTATTTTACTCAATAATGCCCCCAAAGATATTCACATAGCTTTTATACCGATATATGGTTATAGTTCTTCTATTTTATTGTTAGCTATTGTTAATCTCCTACGGTGCCCAATTTGTAAATTAAACTTTCTCCTAGCTTTGTATGTATAGGAAAAAACAATGTATTTAGGGTTCGGTACTATTTGAGGTTTCTGGCCTCCACTGGGGGTCTTGGATTGTGTCCCCCATGGATAACGGGGAGACTACTATATTCAGTTATTTTTATATTTTGAAATTTGTCAATAAAAATCTTGTGGCAATTTGTTGGAAAACAAATTTGTTATGTAAATGCTTACATTATATAAATATCCTTGATTTTGCTTCTTGGCCTGCATGGCCTAAAATTTTTACTCTCTGACTCTTTACAGGAAAAGTTCACTCACCCCTGCCTGACAGTAGTAGTCCCCAAATTTGTCTGCACATCTGAGTTAGCAGAGGAGCTTTAAATATGTCATGAATTCCTCTGCCCTAGGGGTTCTAATTCAGTGCATCTGGCTGGGGCCTGGGAACTTGTATTTTTAGCAAGCTGTTCAGTGGCCGTTTGGGAGTTATTCACTGGCTGTTAGTACCCTCACAGGGTTGAACTCCAAGAGATAAGGCCGTGAATTTCGGATTGGATGTCAGGAGACAGCTTATCATTTTTTTATTTCAACGTTTACCAACTACGGGACCTTATCCAAGTAACAACTTATTCTGCAGGTTTAAAAATTTTTTTTCTAGTTCCTCTGTTTATAGACAGTTTGCTCTATCCTTTCTACAATAGTAGTTCTTTTACCTTTTAGGGTTCATAACGACCTCTTTTTAGAATCTGATGAAAGTCGTGGGCCTTCCCCTCAGAAAAGTACACCTGTATTCCTTTCCTAGGACCGCCGTAGCAGATTACTACAGATGCACTTAAAACAGCAGAAGTTCATTCTCTCACATTTCTGGAGGCTAAAAGTTCAAACCAAGGTGTCAGCTGGGCCATACTCCCGCAGAGGTATTCAGGGGACATTCCTGCCTCTTCCAGCTTTTGGTAGCTGTTGGCATTCCTGGCTTGTGGCTGCATCACCCCAGTCTGCATCCAGGTTCACAATGTACCCTTCTCTTCTCTATGTCTGTTCTCTGTGTGTCTCCTATAAGGACACTTGTCACTGATTGGAGGCTCATCTGGATAATTGAGAATAAGCTCCTCCTCTCAAGATCCTTAATTTCATCACATCTTTTACCATATAAAATGCCATTCATGGGATCCAGGGATTTGATGTGGATATTTTATGGGGTGGAGGTAAAGGCCCATTTTGGGGCTTAGCCAAGTACATCTGCATATGCTGCCAGTTTTACAAACAGTTTCAAGGGGTTCACAACTCTTTGAAGTCCATATGCAGACCCCATGGACTCTAGCTTTGATCTTTTCGCTCAGTGAGAAGAACCTTACACCTGCAGTGCATTCTAATTGTGTCTCTCCCTGCTTGCCTGTGTCTGTTCTTACATCCATCATCCTATGAATACCCATCTTGAAACCATGTTTTCTTCTTATGACCTCAGATTCTTCAATTTATAGTTTGCTTTCTGAGTTAGTTTCTCTTGATTCCTTTAAGAACTATTTATCTTCTGATAAGACTTACTGTTGAAAGAGAATAAAAGCCTGTCCTAGTTCTTTTTACTTCATTCTACATCAGAGAAACTAAGTTCTATGCAAACCACAGGTAACCGATAATGCCTCCGGTTTCTCGAAGAGCAACTTACCCCTTACCTTGGTTGAGGACCTGATGTGCCAGGCTTTTATCAAGTGCTTGCATATGGCTTCTTGATAAATACTGAAAACAGTCCTCAGAGAGGGGGAGTGCCAACCCCACTGTATTATAAGGAAGAAAATGAAGACTGGCGGAAGATAAGTAATTTGGGTGATAGAGCTTTGGGGGTGACAGAGCGAGCAAGGGACAGAGCTGGCCTTTGAATGAAAGTCTGCTCTAAAGTCTGCGCTGTTCGCATTATATCAGGAAAGTGTGGTGCGCTTCTCTTTAGTTGAATGGTTAGTCATGTAATCCGACAGGGGCTCTCTGTGCTTTGACTTCAGGGGCCAGCAGACCAGGATTTCTGTAGATTTGTAGTGCTTGCTTACAGTGTACCCTTGCACAGCATCTTCCCAGATCCTTGACTTGAAAGGAGACTGCGGTCACGCTGGTGTGCCTGTCAGTGCCGCTGTAGCCGCAGAGAGGATATGAATGAGAGCTCTTCAAGATTGTGCAATGCAATTAAGTCATTTCTCACTTGTTAATATTCTTAGTACTTTACTTACTTTTACTGTCCTAGGTTTAGAAGTTGGGGAGTATGGCCAAACCTCAGACCAGAGGCTGTAGTAGCCGCCAGCTATGTATTTCTTTGCTCAAAGGCCTCTTGGTCATCTGGCTGGTGCGAACGCTTCTGCCCTTTCATGTTAAGGGGCACCCCCAACTTTGTCTCGCTCAGCTCCACTTAGGATATCCACCTTCATGGTAACTTCCCAAGCACTTCCCTTTCCCAGGTCCTCTTAGCTCCCTCATTGCCCACCTTGCCGTGGTCTTGGTTGATGGCTTGTGGGTTTGGTTGATAGCCTGGGCCGGTGATCTGGAGGCTCGTCCCCTTTCCTCTTGTCTCCTCCCTCGCTTTCTTCACATCCGCCTTCATCTGTAGATATCCGCAGCTCATATCCCGTCTCTCTTGCCTCACCTCACTAATTACTGTCGCCTTCTGTCTTTGCTCTTGACTTCCAGGATACAGAGATACTAAAGACAGTCTCATCTTTTAAAAACATACCCTCCCATTTAACAAACAGCTCTTCTCCCTCATCCCCACAGCCCCGCCCCGCCCCGCTCCATCCCAAATACCGGCAGTGCTGGTTCTGTACTGAGCATGTTACGTTGGGGGTGCCTGCATCCTGGGCTCAAGACAGCACTCGTTTTTTTCTTAGATACTCATTGCTTCTTTAGACTTGGTTAATTATTCAACCGTCATGCCAAAACCACTTGATTCTTTGGCCATGTACTTGTGTACCCCTCCTATTGCTGTTGTCCATCAGCTTTTCTTTGTTGAGGACTTTGCAACTTGGCATGAGGACTTTGGAACTTCCACCCCACTTCTTGGCATTACTTGTGGACAACTTTAGGGGCTGTGTGAGCAACTCATCCGAGTTAATGTCCTCAAGGTTCCCTGGCCTGTCGCGTGCTGGCAGTGACAGCATGATACCTAAAGTTTTTGACTCCCAGTTTCCCTACTTGCTAATGTATAACTTTGAAAATACTGCTTGCCTTTTGTGTCTTATTTTCCTCTGTTGTTAATTGGGGATAATGGTAGCTGTACATTTGGGATTTTGTGAAGATTAAATAAGAAAGTAGTGTAAATTATTTTCTGTTACTAATTGCAAGTGACTGGTTCCTAGTAAGCTTTCTGTAAATGTTATCTATGAAGACTTTTAGTATTGAATTATGTACCTATTGAATAATATATAATACTATTATTCTTTCAAAAGCTACACCTTGAGCCTTGCCTCCTCAAATTCAACCTTTAAATTTTAAATGCCGAAAGAATTCCACAATTTCCTAGTACGTTCAGTATACCTGCTTTAAAAAAATAAGACAAACTCCATGAGTGCGTTCATTTCCATGGTTCTTATTTGCAACTATACACCAGATTCACCCAGGGAGCTTTTTCAAAATTTCTGGGCCCTACTTCTGGGAGGTGGAATAGGATGGGTAAGGGTGGAGATGGGGCAGCATCAAGGCGTCTGTTACAATCGTCCTGCCTCCGTTTTCTTTGAGTTAATAACCCCTTGCTTGGTTCCTTCCCTCGCCAGTCTCCCCTCCATTAATTAGTACTTTAAGCTGCTTTCTCATGCCATCCTCATTTAATGTTCACATTCTCCTTTATCTCGCCCCATTTGCTCCACTAACCCCTAACTTGGGATGAATCAATCCAGTCTGTCTCCAGCGGGGGCTGCTCAGACCTGCAGTTCTTAAGCTCCGTGAGATCCTTTCTTGTGCTTTTCTGATCTTCGATCTTTACTATTCACGTCGGAATACCTGGCCTTAATGACACAGTAGGCATGTGACTCTTTAGTTAATAGTGATTTCAGAAATGAGTTCAGCTCTCATGGAATTCAATTACCCAGGATCTCTGGGATTCTATCAATAATATCACATTCATTTTCACAATATGTTTTGAGTAGCATTAATAGTATTATTATTTCATAAATGAGAAATACTGTATTTCATAAATGAGAAAACCAAGGCACAGAATGGTAAAATACTTTGTGGCGTAGGCTTGCAGGCATAATTTTTTTTTAACTTTGAAAGGTAAATCATTATGGCCATGTATTAGGCAGCCTTTCTTCTCCACATTAATTCTGTTTTCTGGGTCAGTATATCCGAGGGCTGTCCAGAAAATATCCAGCCATAAATGCCTCTACTTTTCATATTACATGTCTGGGTACTTTCCGGACAGCTCTCGTATGTGGCTTTAGCATCACTCTTTTTAAGGAAGTTGTGGTGGATTATTATTGTTTTTATTTTCTTTTTGAGATGTAAACTGTCCTGATCAATTCTAGTCTGTAACTTTTGGGGGAGCTTAATGGGTTTGAGGGTGGGTCCAGGGCGGGGAAAGATAGATAGATATGATAATCTTTGGCTTTGGTTTTCAACAAGTATTTTAAAAATTTAGTTACATCTAGAGAACTTTTCTTCTAGTTTTTAGTTAGTTGTCCTTCATTGCCTTTGGAAATTGTGGACCTGACCCAATTATTTTTTGAGAATTCCTCTCATAGAACACAGTGTTAGAATATTTTTGTTCTTCTAATCAAGTTCAATGTAAGAGCTGGCAGGCATCCATAGTTTCTGTTCTTAAACATGTGAATAATTCTATTCCTTGCTTAAGGTACTGACTCCATTATTATACTTAACTGGTTCTGGGATAGCTATGTCTGAGGAACATATAGTTGCTTTGTACATAAAGTAAATGCTTTTTCCCTACAAGCATTTTTTACCTTGATTTTGTTAGTCATAAAACTTTCTAATAGTGATATATGAAGTATATAATGGTATGGTAAAAGTAAAGTAAAAGAAGAATACCATAAATATTGGAAATTAAATTTATAGTTGAGTAAAATTTAGATTATTACAAAATTCAACATAACTTTATTGCTACTTCAGGATAATTTCTTAGTAAAAAGCTGATCCAGTCACCTTTACTTGTTTGATTGGTACATCATGTGAATCTCAGTAAATTGACATTTAGTTTGAAAATAAAATTTGTGTAAGTTATAGTTAAGAGATAAAATATGTATTGGATTAACTCTTAATGATTATACCCTGAAAGTATTATAGAGATGAATATTGAGAGCCATTTATAATACATAAAATGTTAAATGTTCTAGATGTTTCAAGTACAGTACTGTTGTTCTTTTCCTGTATTGGTAAGATAAAAGCCTATAATTTGTGGGGGAATAGACATGGAACAACAGAGAAAGAATGAGCGAAGTTGAGTGGGTGGGGGCTTATTAGTTTCGGAGAGCTGCCATAACGCAGCGCTACAAACCGGACGGCTGCAAACAAGTTCATTACCTCATGGGCCTGGAGATCAGAAGTCAGAAGTCCAGGTGCAGGCAGCAGCCAGAGGCGCTCTGACGGCTCTAGGGGAGGGTCCTGCCTTGCCTCTTGCTCGCTTCTAGGGGCTGTCCGCAGTTCTCTGCCCCCATTGTCACATGGCATTCTCCCTGTATGCCTGTGTCCAGGTTTCCCTCTCTGTCTAAGGACACCAGTCACAGTAGGTTTATGTTTAGGGCGCACCTTAATTCAGTATGACCTCATCTTAACCTGATGACATTTGCAAAGACCCTGCTTTCCAATAAGGTCACATTCACAGGCTTTGGACGGGTGTGAATTTGGGGGCCACACTATTCATTCCAGTACAGGGGCATTCTAAATTCAATTTATATTCTGAGATTTAAACCAACACACTTATTAAAGCAAACAGGTAGATACATTTTATGTAAAAAACACTTTTATTTGTAGCTAAATCACACACATGCGATTTCCCCCTGTATGGGCCTCGGTATCTTCTGTTTTCAATTCATGTAGCAGAGATTGCATTAAAGGAATAGTTGCTTATGAAACATCTATTTCTGTAGTCGTGGCACGTGACCTCCTAATACTCCAGTGTTTATAGAACCAAGCTAGACTTTTCCTGAGCATTTTAACTGCTACTAGAATAATACTTTCTTCTTATTTATTTTATATCCACAATGCCTAACAGTACCTGATGCTGATTTATTTAGTGAAGAATGAATCACTGAAAGAACGGTGTGTGTGTGTTTTTATTGAGGGGTTGTCAATAGAGGCATGATATATGGGGAGTTTTCATTTAGCACATCCTGTATTTTCCTCAGTCTTTCCCACGGTGTTCTACACTTTGCTTTCCTTATTTACAGCATATCATTTCATATTAATATACAAATACTATGATTATGTAATATTCCATTGCATAGATATAATTTATTTAACTAGGCTCTCCTTTTTATTTTTAATTTTGATACAATACACATAACATTAAATTTACTATCATAACCCTTTTTATAGTTCTGTGTTAAGTATATTCACACCATTATGTAACCAATCTCCAGAACTTTTTCATCTTGCAGAACCACGATTAGTCTATACTAATTAAACAACTTCCCATTTCCCACTCCTGGCAACCACTTTTATTTCTATTTCTATGAATTTGAGCTACTCTCCCTTGTTGGTTGTTTCCATCTTTGCTCTTACAAACAATGCTGCTATCAATAGCCTTGCACATGTGTCATTTTTGCACATGAGTAAGTGTATCTGTAGAAGTGGAATTGGGTAAAAAGATTTTCATGTCTTAGCTTTGCTATATATTGCCAAATTGACTTGCAAAACTACTGACTTAGGTTCTCCCAGCAACGCAAGATACAGCAGCTGGTTAAGTAATATCCAGTCAACTTAGCTTGTCAGCTGAGCTGCACTGGGAACTCGGGGAAGGAAAGGGTGCTGTGGAGGGAGGTTGGTGGGGCTGCTGCATTTTGCAAGAGGCTGGGCTCTCCCAGTGTTCTTTCTCTGTTCTGCTCTGCTCCGTGAGGACTACCCACTATGTTAGGAGGCACTCCAGTATATTGGGGTGACAGTGAAAGCTGTCTGGGGAGGGAGGAAGGTTAGGAGGAGTGAAGCAGGTGGGGTGGGGTCCAGGTTTCCCCATTCCTATTTCGTCTGGAACTGTTACATACAGGCAACTCGACTTGTTTCCTGGTAGTGGTGAGTGAGATGAGTGCATGTTAATGTATAGTCAGCCTCTGGTGATTCATCTCAGACATCTGCGGGACCCAAGAAGCTTCTTTGTGGAATCCTGATGTTTGAAACTGATGCCCAGTTATATTTTTTCTGTGAAGTAAACTTACTATAAAATGATACATAACCTCATGGAAATACCACTGTTTTCCTTAGAGGGTACATGTAGGTTTTGGTGCAAAAACCTGGTGCAAAAAAAAAAATCTGGAGATTTTAAATAAACATAACACCTTTATTGGTTTTCGTATTTTACAATGAAAATACTTGATGTATTTTTGTAATGTTCACATATTTTATTGTGAAGTAAGATTTGAAGGAGCCTGGGAACCACTTCTGATCAGTATTAATAGTTTGGAATTCATTCCCCAGGCTTTTTTGAATGTATTGAATAACATGTAAATTTTATTTCTTCCTTAAGAAGATGGACTCATGCTATAGATACTGTTTTGTGATTTGCTCTGTTTACTTGATAAAGTCCTTTTTGGGTTCATGAATAGAGATACCCTCAGTTCTTTGAATGGATTTATACTCTTTTATTACCTCAACGTTTTCATGTTGGTGAACCATTCCCCTGTTGGTGAACAGTTCAGTTGCATTAAACATCCTTTAAGCATTTTTCTTTGCCTATTTGGACAAACGTTTCTGTAGGATAAATTTTAAGAGGTAGAACTTGTAGATCAACTATATGATCATTTTATATTAATGGCTACTTTAGCGTTCTACATAATTTTATGTCAATGTCCTGATTTTTGTAGGAAATAAAGTTAGTTCTAACTTTTTAACTAGGTGATATATCATCATTGATGTATACCAGTTGTTCTAATATAAGGTTTCTAGTAATATATAATAAAAATCATTCTTTAAAACGACAGCTTGTTTATTCTTACAGTGATGGAGTGGGGGGATGATATCAAAGCAATTTCAAAAGATGAAGCAGTGATGCTGGTGAACCACCAGGCAACAGGAGATGTGTGTACTCTGATGATGTGCCTCCAGGACAAAGGACTGGTAAGCATCCTGCACACCGCTGTGGACCACAGAAAGCGGGTGCTAACCCAGAAGCGATTCCAGAATCTTACTGTGGTTTGGAGCATAGGCTTTAATATGTATATGTTTCCTGAAAATTCAGAAAATTTTAAAAAGAAAGATGTACAAAAGTCTAAGTCACTCCAGGAAATGAATTTAAAGACTTAAAAAAAAGTGACCGTGATAATGTGAATTATAGCTCCATAAAGCTATTTGTATAAACAAAACAAAACAAAAACAGATGGATGCTTCTGGGCATGTCCTCAGTATGGCTCAAATAACTCTACTAAAAAACTCTACTAAAATTTTCTATAGGTTTAGATAAAAAAATCAATCAATAAACCAATAAAAAACAAGTCAATAAACCAAAAGAAATTACTAGAATGAAAGCAGAGTTAATATGGTTTAAATTGGGGGCTATTTTGAGGAGAAGTGGTGGGTTGCCAGTTTGAGAAGTACACAGAAAGCAGTGTTGCTTAAGATAAAAGCATAACTTTGGTCAGTGAATTCCAGGATCTTGGGGGCATCTTTAGCCAAAGGAAAATAGAGTAAATATTATTTTGGATTTTGTTTATAAAGCATATTGAAAGGAAAGATGTTAGGCTTATTTTATTCAGTGTTACAAATGTACCTATAAACTGGGTGGATTAAAATGAATTATTTTAGTTTAAAGGAATCATCTTAGGAGAAGTACAAGAGGACCTAGTCATCCAAAGCTAGAGAAATAGAAAGTGTATAAAATTCATGGAGCTAATTTGCCCTAAAGTAAAGAAAGAAATCAATAGACGTTTACTAAGTGCTTCATATTCATGGTCAGTGGCTGTAAGTGCAGAACACCATCCTGTAAGACACTTTCCTACTCTGAAAGGACGCAGTGGTGGGTGCAGGGAGGGGATAGCAAACAATACTTAAACGCATAGTGGACAGTACTTGGTGGCGGGTGAGCTCACCGTGCACTTGATGGCTGTAGAAAACTGTATGGAGGGAAGAGGACATAAACTTGGCCTTGAAAGGAGAAGTAGAATTTAGTTAAGGGAGAGTAGGGAAACAAGGGCCTTCTTCCTTAGCGAAACAATCTTGGTCAAAACACCAAGAAAAGAGTAGGCCTGGAGTGTTTAGGTCCCAGAGATTGTGATTCAATAGGTCAGGGGTC
Source organism: Lyroderma lyra (assembly GCA_004026885.1). Taxonomy (NCBI): domain Eukaryota; kingdom Metazoa; phylum Chordata; class Mammalia; order Chiroptera; family Megadermatidae; genus Lyroderma; species Lyroderma lyra. The sequence goes on from PVJL010004805.1 coordinate 72,758, forward strand.
AAAAAATGAGGTGATAGTCAAGAAAAATGTTTGATTATTTTAGAATCTGTTTTTCCTGTTTATCTGAAAAGCAGAGGCATAATCTTTCTGGAACATGGAATAAATTCAGTCCTTTCTTAAATTCAGAGTCTTAAATTGTTAAAAGACTATCACTGTGTAGATATATGTGTACTTACAGCAATATCTGTCGCCGGTTCCCTAAATTCATTTTGTAAAAACTGGTTTTCTTTGGCTTTGTATCAAGGGAATCCCAAATTAACAAACATATATTCTTATTGATATGATAATTACATTTATAGTGATTATTCTGAGGGCCTACAGTGAGTGTCCTTAATTGGTTTTTGAATCTCAGAGAATGACTAAAATGGTCAGTATAACTATACCTGACATTATTACTCTAACTCTAGTTTGGCATAGATAACTATATTAACCAGAATCTTACTTAATCTAAAATTCGCCGGTCGTGTGGACAAAATAAAGTTGGGTTTGTTTGTTAGCTTTTGTAAAAAAAGATTTCAGTTAGCTGGTCTATGTTTCATTTTTCTGTCCAGAGTAATTTTGCTTTTATTTTCAGATTAGTTACACTAAATATTTTTTATGATCTGATATTGTTAAACAGTTTGAAATCTTGAAGAATTTTTATCTTCTTTCATGAAGAAGTACTTGAGGAATATAAAGCTGGAAATAATACATTTTTACCTCTTGCCTAATAAGGCAGTATGAATTTGGATTTACACATGTGAATGTTTACTTGATTGACTGCGTACTCCATGGTGCATTTCAAAGAAAGGACTCTCAAAACTTAGAGACGTGGCAAGACTATAATTAGGTTTCTTCCACCAAACTTTTAATTGTTTCTTTTTTTTTTTTTTTTTTAATATTTTAGGTTGTTGCTCAAATGATGTGGTTGATGGATCATATTTTTAAGTATACAAACTTTGGGATTGTTTCTCTAATTCATGGAGACTTCTTTATAAGACAGGTAAGTAGTGAGCACTTTTCTTCTCAGTGATAGCCTGATCAAACTTATTCTTTATTATAAAAAGAGGTATAACAGAACCACTTACAATAGGTAGAGCCAGTTCTAGGATCTCAGGGAGCTTTTCCTCTGATTCTTTGTTCCCTAAATCACTTATTTCAGTCTAAACTTGAGTATGCAAAAGCATTAAAATGCTGGTGATGTAAAATACCCTAATCTACCCTCCTCCTTTTGTCTAAACAGTACAATGTTCAGTAGACATTTATCAAGCACCTGCCACATTCTCAGCTCTCCTACCTCTTAGCTATGTGGATTAAACAAGTCATTTAAACCCTCCAAGTTTCCTCATTTTTCAGATGAGATATTAATAGGTGCTCCCCTCATAGGGTTGTTATAGGGATTAAACGAAGTAACATATCAAGCACTCAGAACAGTGCCTGCCAGCTCCGGCTTCATTTTTATAAGGATTACCACTGTCCTCTGTATTATCACTATTATTTTTATTTACAAGTCACTGTTATATTAGGTATCTAAAATTAGCAGTGGGGAGATTTTAAATAAATAAATAAGAGGAAATATTTTGAGAATTCATAGTAGGAAAGGTTAGGACATCACATTTCTGTGAACCCAGAATAACTTGAGAGGAAAAGATGATATTTTGGTATAAATCTAAAGAATGAGCATGGGTTTGATAGAAGAAGGTAGATTGGGAATGGGTCCCAAGCATCAGGAATAATTTAGTGTAGGAGAAAGAATCGTACCCTCTCATTCACTCAGCACTACGTTACAGTAGTTCCCTGATATGCTGCTAGGGTCACACCCTTTATTTTTTGAAAAGTGGATAACTGTAATATGATATGCAAGCTTTTTTATGTGTGGTAATGGCACACTTTGCTCACCACCAGCTAAAGGTGGCATGTGTTTAGTAACTTCAACCTGGATTGTGTAGTACCTTGCACATAAGTACTGTATGAATAACTGCTGAATCTAATTAAGCCTCTTCTAAGAACCACAAATTCAGAATAAGCTGGAAGTGTAGAAAAAGCTCTAAGCTCTATGAAAGTAGGTGTCACAAAACACATACGCTTTACTCCGGACAGTTTTCCATACAGAACATGTTTTTGCTTTTCACATGCTGAGCAGTTACCTACTTTCTGCTGGAAACACCCTCGGTGCTTCTGAGCAGAGAGATGAGTAAGACGCCTACACTGGAACCTCAGAAAGAAGTGGCAGTGGGATATGCCGCAAGGTTGAGACAAAATAAACTGATCAGAACAGTAAAGAAGCTAATCTCACATCTCAGAGTATCTCGGAGCAGATGTGGGGGAGGGCAGCAGAGCCAACAGTTGAAGCTTGGCAGTCAAACTAGTTGAGCCCTTTGCATCATGGGAGTCTAAGGAAATTATTGAGTTTATAGGCTGAATTATGATAAATTGTTGTACTCTAAAATGTTTTCCTTCTTACTGCACTGTAAAATTTTGCATACTTACAAACCATTAGAGAGGTTTGCAAATTCATTTCTAAAAAGCAACATTTTGCCCCTGATAGTAATAAAAATCTATAACATGGGGGGAGGGAAGAGAAAAAAGTGTTAATGGTAAAGAAAACTCTCCTGGGCCTTCGCTACTAAACAGTTTGGACAGGATATTTCCAAGAATATTAAAAATATTTTACATGTAGACTTGGGAACTCCAATACATAAAGCTTAATCCTAATTCAGTTCAGTAAACTAGCCAAGAAAATACCTCACTCATTTTTGCATTTGGAATAATTTAAAGACTGAAAGCATACCAATTATTTTGGGGGGCTTCTTTAATTTGTGGGCTGGAAAATTATTAGCAGATTGGTCATACTGGAAGAAAGAAACATTACAGTTTTTAAAAGCCGTGGGTTTGGGGCCTTCCTGCAGAGTTTTCTGGATCCCACTCCTCTCAGTCCCCAGTCACCCCCTTTCCTCCCTCTGCCTCACAACTACGATCCAGTGCGTCAGTGTCCTGCCAGCTTGGCTTCCAGATGTTTTCTGAATGTATCCACGTCTCGTCAGTATACCGTAGTCGAATCTCATCAGACTCCTTTGTCTGGACAACTGCAAGAGTCTCCTAATTTGTCCCCTGTAGTCTTTTTGTCACTGGAGACAGCAAGTTTTATTTTGTTTTGTTTTGTTTTGTTTTTAAGGTAAGTAAGATCCTGACACTCCCTTGTTCACAACTATCCAGTGACTTTCTACTCCAAACACTGACCAAGTGCAAGGCCGTCTTACCTGTTGTCTGCCTCTCTGCAGTGTTCTCTCCTGCTGTGTCTTCCTCATTCATCACACTTCAACCATGCTCTGGCCTTGGGACAGCTCCTTGAACCTGCCACGCTTGTCCCCAGCTCAGGGCCTTTGTCCTTGTTGTTCTTGTCACCTGGAATACTCTGCCTCTCGTTTTCACATGGCTTATTCCCTCCCATTATCAGCTCTTTGCTCAAATTTCACTTCCTTGGAACTGCGTTCCCTGACCCCCTTGACCCTCTCTGTCCTGTTACCCCACTTTTCCTAGTACCTCTTATTCACTGTCTTCCCCACCCCAGTAAGCTCCAGGCAGGTCTTCTCTGCCTGCAGCGTGTAGGACAGTGCTGGCGAGTCGGAGGCCCTCAGTCACTGAACTGATGAATGAATGAACTTTTGGGGGGCAATGAGAGCAATGTTTTCCTTTAGGAAGCAGAGTTTATTTATATAAATGCTAAGAACTTTTTACCACTGTGGTCAAGGTGGGCAGTAAGTGCAGGAAAATCACTATTCCAGTCTATGGCTGAGCTTTTACTTCACTCGCTGTTATTTCTGTTTAATTTTACGGCGTGCCAATTTATATGTGTCTACCTCCTAGGGAAAATCTCATCGTGAGCAACAGCTTCTTCTTCTCAAGAAGCACCTAGAAAATAATTACAGGAGCAGAGATCGAAAATGGATTGTTTTGTTTCCAGAAGGGGGCTTCCTCAGGAAGAGGCGAGAGACAAGTCAGGCATTTGCCAAGAAAAATAACTTGCCATTTCTTAGGCATGTCACACTGCCAAGGATCGGGGCAACAAAAATTATTTTGAGTGCGCTCGTAGCACGACAGGAAAACGGAAATCCAGCAGGAGGAGATGCTAAAGAATTAGGTATGAGGGTTCTTAGCATTTTTTCTTTTGTTGGAATTAAAGGATTTTCAGGAGCTTCAGAAGATAGCATTGTTCTTTTCTATATTATGATGGAAACCATACTGAGGGAGAAGGTGAAAATATAATTTTTAAATGCTTTTATTAATAAAAGTGGTCCATGCTTATAATGACGTATTCAAACAATACAGAAGCACAGAAAGACAAAGGTGTCTTTCTCCTGCCTTACCTGTCCTTACTCCTGGCCCCTCCCGCTGCTGCAGGAAACACCTCTGCAAATATCTTTGCCTGTTCATAAGTTTTTCTATGGTGTAGATTCCTAGAAGTGGAATAGCTAGATTAAAAAATGTACGGAGAGAAGTGACTGATTTGTAAAACTAACCACAGATACGCAAATGAAAATAGTAAGGATGTATTTTTTTTTTATTTATCAGATTTAGAAAGCTTTTTTTGTTTGTAATACAGAGAACAAATGTAATGCATTCGGCAGCATTTATTAAGAGCCTTAAAATATTTGTAAATGACCCAGTTATCCCACTGCAAATAATTCTTATCAAAAGGAAATAATCTGAAATACTGGCAAAGAAGTTTATCACAGCACTATCTATAATACCAAAAAAATTGGAAATAGCCAGAAGGGAGATAGGTATGTAATTTTCAACTATCCATGCACCAGAATACAACTCAGCCATTACAAATGGTGTTTGGCAAGTGTTTTTATTGGCTTAGAAAAGTGCTTAGACTCTATAGTGTTGATGGAGTGGGGGGTGAAAATAATTTGAGCTCAAATACATGAACAATAAGGCAGTAGGAAATGAGTGAAAGGAAAAACACCAAAATGTTAGCAGCGATTGCTTCTCTGAGTTATGGATGGTCTTTTTTCTCATTTCTTAATACTTCTCTGAATTTTTAAAAATAATGAGTATGTATTACTTCTAGGGCCAGGGAAAAGTAAAACACACTCAGAGATGCAACTGGGGTGAAGGTGTGCAGGTGACATTTGTGCCAACAGCAAAAGGCTCCCCTGCACAAGTGTATCTAAGACACTATGAAAGTTTGGTGATAGAAGCTGAGGGAAACTAAACTCACTAGGCCTGCTTCCTTAGTATCATTTTGCTATTTTTAAAATATTCTTCAGATAAAATAAACAGACCCTTAGAAATATGTATTAATATGAGAGCTGTCCAGGAAGTATCCAGCCATGTAATAGGGCAATGTTACTAATATTATTGACAATGGCTGGATGTTTTCCAGACAGCCCTTGTATTTTTAGATGACAGTTAAGGACCAGATGTAGAAATAATACCTGTGAGATTACAGAGTTTTTGTTTTATTTTATTTTTCTAAGCAGCTGCTCTCTTCATCTTTCATCATCTGTTAAAAACACAAACTGAAAGAATATTTTAATAGAAAAGGAAAGTTTAGTATGGCTTCACTGCTAGAGAGACACTGTGGCAGTGTCAGCCAAGCCAAAGCTCAAAGAGAAAGGTCTTCCAGGTGGATTTGCTGCACCAGTTAAGACCGCTGTTTTTAAATTGTTTTACCCTGTCAGTCCCCTGTGATGTTCTAGATACCCACCATGGTGAAGCAAAATGGACTTTTCCTCAGGAGTGAGACCATTTCTGTTTATAACCAAAGCAAAGTAGTTTATTATTTATCTCACCTTACTTAAAATTTTTATTCTAGCTGTTCAGGAAAACTTATAAGAAATTCTAGAAAATTGTATACCAGAACACTAGTTTTACTTGTATTTCACCATTTTTTTCTATGTTTTGGTATTTTGTGTTTTGTTTTCTTTACGGTTCATTATCATAATTTAGTGTTTTATACCGTATAAACACAAACCACACCTTTATGTCTATTTTAATATGTGATCCGTACACACATCAAAATTAAGTTGGATCTGGTTAACTTTAAAAGGATTAGTTTTTTTTTCTCTGTTCATTGTTTGATTTAATAGATACTAAACTGCACTCTGGTGATTTTTTCCCCCATAATTTTGTTATAAAATTTTTTAAGCATTTATAAAAGTTGGAAGAATTTTACAGTTAATATCCATGAGCTGACCAACTAGATTCTGTCATTAACATTTAACTATAATTGCTTTATCATATCTTTCTCTATCCTTCTATCCATCCATTCGTCCATCTTGGTTTTATTTTTTAACGCATCTCAGTGTAAGTTGCAGACACCAGTATACATTTCAGCATGCATGTCACTGGTAGCTTGTCAGAATGGGTTCTGTTACATAAACTCCCTTCCTTTAGCAATATGTTATTTAAAACTTATTTTACTTTTCTTTTATTTCTGTTACAGATATTATTTTCCCTTCAGGATATTATCTAAATTTTTAAAGAATTTAAGCCCAGTTTGTAATTATTTAACATACAAAAGTAAAATATTGACACCTAATGCACATTTGGACTTACGTTTGAAAATAAGTTTGATTTTTGGGGGCGATTTCTTAAATATTTCGAACAAGGGATAGATCATTACATGTTAAAGTCTGACTATCAGCATTCTCTGTAAGGTTTCCTTTCTCAAATTTTGTACTCCGTGCTGGCAATAAAAATAGCGTGCAAACAACTGCAATTAGCAGAACTTCCCCATTTCCTCTGGCAACAGTACTTATCTGTTGTGCCTAGCAAGGGCAGGCAAGTTTATTGCTTTATTTGTATGTAACTCATGCTGAAATGGGAGAAATTTTTCCATTTTGTTTTAAACATGAGCAGCAACTGATGATCCTGTGCATTAATACAATGCTTAATTTATTACCAGATTTCAACATTTATTAAGGTCTCCCAAGTATCACAAACCTTGGTGTTCATATTATATTGTGTTATAATTAGTGGGTATTTTTCACTTTTTTAATGTGATATGTTAGCTTTTGCCTTTTTTATAGGCCAGTTTTTGTGAGTGATAAAATATAAATTGGACCTAAATGGCTGATAATTATATTAAATACTTGAATGAAGCATAGCCAATAAATAATAGTGCTGTTATTTGCTAATTTGTTTGAGACTTATCTATTTTTATAATATAATAGGAAGTGCTTAATTTCATCCTAAGTTCATTATATAGAACAGTAGTGACAAACTGCATCATATACAACAGGAACACCAAAGTTCATGCTGTTTTCTTAAAGCAAAAGGTGTATCAGTATGCTTTATACTCCTTAAGTATACCTTGTTACTTCTTGTAAATAAGATAAAAAATTGATCCAATTTTAGATTGTTTTTCTTTGTTCTCAGACAGCAAACCTAAAGGCCTCCAGTGGATAATAGATACAACCATAGCTTATCCCAAAGCTGAACCTATAGATATTCAAACCTGGATCCTTGGGTACAGAAAACCAACAGTCACACATGTACATTACAGGTAAGAATTCTACATTAGGACTAAGCATATCTCCCACATAAAGTGCTGTCTCGGGACAATGTTTTAATATAAATTTTCAATTGATAGTGAATATAATTAACTAAAAATCTTTCTTCTGCAGACTTTTTAACAGAAAAATATCACTTGAAGTAGTATTTTCACCGAGTGATAAAAGTCTCTAAAAATGACATTGTAAAGGCATTATGATTATTTGATTGCCTGAGACTCTCGAATAAAAGTAATCATGTGAAAGGGCAAACATCAAGGATAAATATATATTCATTTGGATTAAGTAGACTTGTATTAACTGAAATAGAATTTGTTTTTAAAGAATTAAGTCATATAAGAATTTCTAAGTGATTAAAGTGATCATTTAGCTATGGCATTTTTTAACTTTCTAATATTTTTAATGTGCTTGTCATTTGCATAAGCAACCGCAAAAACATTTATTGAATATTCTGTTTTAGATTCTTGAATCTAAAAATCTAGATTTTTTTAAATGTAGATTCCTTTTTTAAAGAGTTTTATGCAAGTGTGTATAGGTAGTAGATCAAAGCCTGATGCTGGTCAGTGAGACCTGGGTAGACTTGATCCCTTTTTAAGCCATTTAACTTTATTTCCTGGTCAATGATCTCAACCAATAGCAACTAAGTTATGAAGTAAGCACTTAGTCCTAAGGAAGATCACCATTGCCACTAAAACCCCCAGTTCAAGAGGAAAACTACTCAAGTTACCTCCCATTTGATAGTTAGGTAGCATGTTTTCATATCTGTAAACCATCCAATTTTTACAACTATAGGTACAGAGTTGGAATAATTTGAAATTTAAGTTTTAAAACTTAAATATTACAGTTTTGGTTTTTGAGATGTGAGGGATGACTATAAAATTACAGTTTACTGTGTGACTTACATTGCTGAATTATGAAGTTTGTGTATAAGGTAAGAAAATAATTCTTGATGACTGTTCTGACTTCATTTTACTTAAATTATTGAGGACTCACTATGTATAAAGCAATGTGCTCAGCCCTGGAAGAATTTCTCCAGGAATAGTTTTATTTTCATATATATGAAACATCTAGCTTTTAGTTAAATTTTTAAATTATAATATATAAACGAAGCTGAATTCTAATGCCAAGGAATATGTCACTGCTGGATATACGTTTTGGACACATGTAGATAGATATATGTAGGTCTTACTGGCATACCCAAAAAGAACTGAGACAAGAAAGAAAACACTAAATTAGATAGGCAGTCTGTTTTACTTGACCTTGCTTTTCTTTTTTAACCAATAAATAGAAGAAATTTTAGTTTATAAATACTCAGAAAACAATGAATGGAATAATAAGGAATTTTAGAAATTGAAAAAATTGTTCATTTTTCGCAAAATTATTTTAATGGGAGCAAATATGACGCTCTTAAATTCACCTGCAGCAGAGACTTTTAACCCTGGGTCTCATAGATGGACCTGAAAAAGATTTTTAACTCAGTCTCTGTACAAAACTTTGTGTATATTTTCAATTTTATATAGAAAAGATACCTAGTTTTAACTCTATCTTGAAAATATATTGAGGGTTTTAAAAAGATTAACAACCTCTGATTTAGAAAGCAAAACCAAATAGTAGATAGAAGATGAAGAATGTTTAGTTTGATACCAAAAAATACTTCTGTCAATAAAATTGAAGCTTCTCATAAATATATTTCTTTATAGAAACTTTATTACCAGGTATAGAAATACTAAGAAAATTCTGTGTTAGATTAACAGAGATTAAATGATGATTTAGAATCACACCCCAAATACTATTTAATAAATAGAGTGTACAGATTATACCTGATTATTTATTTATACACACATCCTAGGAATCTTGGGACATGTGAGGAGATAGACTGCTCTTTTCTTCCCAGTAATTTAATAGAGATCATTGTGTCACCAGTGTTACACTGGGTACAGTGCTCAGATGGCAAAGGGAGGGCAAACGAAAGGGCCACGGGAGAACAGAGGTGTCTTGGTGTCAGGGTAGTTTTGAGGGTTTGTGTAAGAAAGGATGTGGGCCGTGTCTTTAGCAGCTCCCAGGAATAAGACTCTCATCAGCCGCAGACGGACTAGGTCTCCCCATGTATTGTTCTGGGCCGGGGTACCCTGGGGGACGTCCCTTACATTTAGTGACTGGTTCAAATGGAGACAGGTGAGGATTGCAGAATCCAATGAAATACTCCTTTTTTATTGTTAAAAAATAAATAAATAAAGTGAACTTTAAGAGGCTTAAATTTCTGTAATGATACTTTTTTGGTATAAAAGTTTCGAACAAAATTAGTATAGTAACAATCACTTATTCAACATAATGGGGACCAAGTTTCAGGTCACCTTTTCCCTGGAACTGTGACTAAGGTGATTCGCACCTAATGTACACACTAATGGTACACACTTAATGATAGCCATATAGAAGTTTACCACCAAAAGCACTCACCTGGGAGCGAGGGCCTGAGATTGCTTCTTGAGCTAGAAGTAGTTCTTTCACTACTTCTGAGCAGAAGGAAGTAGTGTCTATCTTCAGTTTCTCTTAAGCTAGAGCTTTTCCCTGTCACGGCTTACACTTGCTCATTTCACCCCTACTCCTGCTGTCTCATAATTTGCTGCCTGCTTTTCTTAGCATCTCGTGTTTTTCTTGCTGTGCCTCTGTATCCTAACTTTTTTTTCTGGAAAAAGCTGGACATTTCAGTCATTAGTCACTAGTCAGAGATTCCAGTACACATTACATTTAATCTTTGGGTTTTTAGTTCTACTTGGCTGTTTTTATTAATGTTCACCACCCACAGGTTTTTTTTTTTTCCTTTCCTGCACCAGCTGTTTTTGTCCCTGTTTCCTTCGAGAAAATAAAACATTTTAGTTCGGCATCATTCAGGATGCAGAGACAATAAGTACGTGATCGTAATGGAACTTGACTGTATTCTGGATTGGGTTCTGTGGTTCTATAATGAAGCTGAAAAGTTGAAAAGAGGTGAATCATCATTACAAATAAGATAAAAATCTCCATCCTTTAGTTAGAAGATATGCTTAATTTCTTCTCAAATATTTATCAGCAGTTAAAGATGAAAGGAATTTTTTACTGTTAACATACTAAAGAACCGAAATCATAGCATGTAAGTCTGATTTACTAAGTTATTTTCAGTACACGAACCTAGACACCGTATGATTTGGAGAAGTGTGAAATGCTTTGGAAGATGCCTCACCGTACCCCCTTGGCCCTCTGAGGGTCACCATACCCCCTTGGCCCTCTGAGGGTCACCGTACCCCGCCCCCACCCCCCACCCCCGCCCCGGCACTCTGAGGGTCACCGTGTCTTTTTCACATTTAGGTCTCTTCAAGGTCAAGCACGATCACTGCCATTGATATTCAAAAAATACTTTTTGTTTACTAATTTAATTTAGTTTTCTTGGGAATAGTATGTCTTCCAAATAAAATCTTAGAGTTCAAATTTTAATTGAGTAATTGTTTAGAATATCTCTGATTATCACTATTAAGAATCTGAGAAGTGGGAAAAGGTCTTTATGCCTAACTTTTCATTTCATGTAAGATCATATATACATACACGGACGTATTTGTGCCCATGTGGATATATATGTATTCTCTCTCTCTCTCTGAGAGATTGACAGGTTATATAAATACAGATTTTCTCCAGGACCCTGTTTTCAGTCCTCTTGTTTCTGTGCAGGGTGAGTTCATTGTAGGAGAGCATTTAGAAGTGGTCCCTCTATAAATGGACCTCCAGCTCTCAGTCTGGAGGGGTTCCAACCCCGCATTTGACTTCCTTTTCCTCCACACAAACTTGTGTCTCCTGGCTTTTCAGTTGTGGTTTATCTTAACCTGCTGCCCCTACCCAGAATGAAAATTGTGGAGTTCCTTTGATTCTTCCACTTTTCATGTTATCCTGTCGCTCACATTTAGCTGCCAGTTCTGCAGAAAGTACCTCTGTAGTGTCTGTGTCTGTTCCCTTTTTTGTCTAAACGTCATAGCCTACCCCGGGCCTTGTTACCTCTTACCCCGAGTATATTTGCTTATTAATTATTCCCTTTATTTCCCTACTTCCGTCTGTCTTGTTTATGTTACTGTTATATTCCTCTTCCTAAAGCATGGTACCTTCCTTTTTCCTTTCTTTGATTCTGTTCTCCTCTTCTCTCTAGTCCTCTGCTGGAAGAAATTCTGATGTGCTAAATTACCAGTACCCGTTCTTGTCCATTAGTCTATTTTTGGCGGCAAGTACTTGCTGCATTTCTGAGTTATTCTTGTCACACTGACCCTGGTGTTGTCAGTTAACTCTGCCCGTGGTATTGATGGCCTCTACAGATGGCATCTCAGTTTTACTTTCAACTTAATTCAGTTCATCAAGCTTGAGTTCCCGCAAAGGAGCAGACACTGACTTACACGTTGAGGACACAAAGCTGAGTATAGCACCGTCTGCTAGAGAAAACAGCCATGTAAGAAAATAAATAGAACGTAGCCTCGTAAGCATAGTTAAAAAGGATAGAGTTGGCACTGAGAAAGAATTATTAACTATGGTGGAACGAGGAGGAGCGAAGGAGAAGAGGACAGAGACGTGAAAGACCCACATGCATGCCTCCCTTAGGAGGAGGTCGATGAACACATTTGAGACTGGACGATGCACAATAGTGGTGTTGGCATGTCTGTAGGCGACATGGAGGCAGACAGCAAGAGGCAGCTGTTTGGGAAGCAGGTATCTGAGGAGGGAAATAGGGCTGTTACTTTGCATTGAGAACCTTGTAGTACTCTGACTTTTGAAAACTAGATGCACATTGTTACTTGGTCAAATTTTTTTTCATCATAAATTCTACTTAACTCTTTTAGACCAACTCAAGTGATGCCTTTTTCAGATATCCTGTGCCATAAGTGGGCACACACACACCCCCCTTCATTTAAACTTACAGAAATTCTCGAAACTCCTTATACTACAGTTACCATATTCTGGTTTTAGATGATGTGTTTACTTTTTGTATCACCCTGCTCAGTCGTTAGATTTCTGAAAGCAGGAACTATTTACCTCAAAACCTTCTGGGCTTATTAGCTCCTTACATGTAGCCGGCAGAATTGAATGGAAGGTTTACCCTATTGTTTGTTAACTCACATTTTGGAGTCTTGGTGGCATGAAAATTCAAATGTTGTAACCCAAATCTCTAGCAGTACCAGCAGTTAAGCATTATTTTATATCTTTTTTGTGAAGGTGAGGTTTGTCTAGTGCTCTGAAACCTGATTCTGTGGATTTTGGTAGGAAACTGAGGATTTAAGAGCACATCCTGAATTCTGGGTAATAATTTTTATTAGGAGCTAGTTTCTCATTTGGATAGCTGTTGGTATTGGAAAGATTTATTTCTATTGTTTGTTTGTTTGTTTGTTTGTTTGTATCCCAGAAGAACTCCTTTTATTGAATTCTAAGAGGACTGGTATTCAGTGCATTTGATACTTTGCCATATTAGAGGGTTAGTCATTTGAATATTTTAATCCCATGGTGACCAGACAATCAGAGTAATAGAAGTAGATTGCTTTTGAGGGAGCTTTTGGTCTGCCCTCCTGGCTATCTCCTAAGGCAGAGAATGTCCAAGCTATTCCAGGCAGATGGTAGGGTAGGATTTCTGGTAAAATCCAGCACCATTCCAAGTCTCTTCTTCCCCCATTTAAATCCATGGATACTTTATCAACCTCACCACTGTCCTCGTGGTAAACCCAAACTTCCTCCATTTAATTCAGCCTTATTTTTTACATCATCTTTCTCCTTATAGAGATGTTTTAAATACTATTTCAAGATATTCTTTAGCCCTATGACTCTTGCTGACTTATCCTTAGGTTGGTTAGGCCTGATTTTATGTTTTCAGAGATAATGTATTTCTAGAAATCAAAAAAGTAGTGCAAATAATTCCCCGAGCCATTTGGCTGCGACTCAGTGCAGTAGAGGAGAATAGTGTAAAAAGTGCTGCTTGTATTGCAAAACTGTGTTAGGACACATTAAATGATCTAAAAGGAAAAAGTAATTTGTAGTGCCTTTCACATTTTTGTCTAAACCTGAAATAGCAACATAGGCCCCTTAGTAAAATGTCCAGTGGTAGGTGCTGGCCACAGATGGAGGAGTCATCTTAGGCCTTTCAGAACTAACAAGACCCCTTCTCAAAAGAGGTAGTGGATCAGACTCATGTCTACTGTCCTGGCCCTCCAAAACCCCCATCAAGTAAGACTGATGAGGAGGTTCTTAAAGGAACATCAAGGGTAGGAAAGACAATAATAGCAAAACTTGGGAAGTTGGAAAAACAGAGCTGTAAATAATGTAACAGAACCCTAAACCAGTTGTGGGGAAAGCCAAGAGCCAACCTTATTTGTACCACAGCACCTCAAAAAGGCTGAAAAACTGGCAGCATCCATACCTGTGGAAACGAGGTCGAAAGGATTGCTAAACTTGGAAAGACTGGTTGCAGTCTGTTTAAGGAGAACTCAGTAAAAAATTTAGAAATTTCCCAGAAAAGAGAATAAGACAAAAAGAGATGGAAGAAAATGAATTCCAACCCTGAATCCTGTATCTAGTCAGACCGTCAACCAGGTGTGAGGACAGAAAGATGGCACTGGCAGAAATGCAAGATTTCAAGTACCCTTTCTCAAGAAAGTGCTGGAAGCTAGGCCCCATCAAAATGTGGAGTAAATACTGAAAGCGCAATGCACGAGAAGTAAGAAACGTTAAACCCAGTTTAGGAGTGCAGGGCGTCACCAGGACACTCGTGCAGGGACTTCGCAGGGCCTTCAGAAAACGGCAGGCAGCAGACCCAGAATCTGGGTGGGAATTCTGTAGAAGATGAAACTGAAACAGTATCTGATGCCTGCTAACGCCCTGGGGGAAGATCTAGACCACAGGCCAGTCTGGCCCACTGCCTGCTCCTTTAAATAAAATTTTATTTGAACACAACTATCCCCTTTTGTTTATACATTGTCTGTGGCTGCTTTTGCACTGCAAGCCAGAATTGAATTTTTATAACAGAGACCACATAGCCTGCAAGTCTAAATATTTTCTCTCTGGCCTTTTAAGAAAAATGTTGCGGACTTTAGGATCCAGAGAAATGATTCTAGACACTTGGCCAGGAGTTTGTGGTTGAATTAGTTATGTATACGTAGAAAACAGTGCTCAATCCATGGAGAACCAAAATTGGCAGGAAAGGAAAAGTAGCCATGGTTCATTACATGGCTTAGTTTTTAATATATTTACATGATTATAATAATGTAAATGTCAGACATTGAGCTAATTAAAATCACATACAGCTGCATTGGGAAGAAGAGAAGGCTGTGTAGTGGGCACAAGAAGAGGGAAGAGCTTAATCTTTATCTTCCATAGTGGGAAGTCAGTACATAAGCCCTAAAACTGAAGAAGAAACATGGTAATATACGAGGTCGGACAATTAATTTTGCAAACTCGTCCTAGAAAAAGTGCTACATCCCTCATTCCTGAGTATCACTATGGTCACTTTCGAAGTCCTCCCCTTGGGAAGCTACGCACCGATACCAGCGCCTAGTTCACTCTTCAAAGAAGTGTTGGAACTCTTTCTCTGAAATGGCCATCAGAGTTATCTCATGCCACATTCTGACAGTGAAGTTCGTGAACTTGCCACCGTGTGGTTACGTGGCCGCACTGTACAAGATTCTGACACCTTACTGAATTGTTTTGACAGTGGGTACGATGACAGCTCTGATAGACATTCCAGAAAAAAAGTTCCAACATTGCCTTGAAGGGTGGACTAGGCATTGACGTTGGCGCATAGCTTCCCAAGAGGAGGACTTTGGAGGTGACCGTAGTCATATTCAGCAACAAGGTACATAGCACTTTCTCTAGGATGAGTTTGCAAAATTAATTGTCCAACCTCGTGTATCAAGATAATTGGCTCAGCGAGGTAAGGATCAATTCCTTTGCGAAGGGAGAACGGAAGGGCAGAGAGGCAGGGACTGTTACTTTTCGTATAAACAAACCTTTTGTAGACTTTTAAACTGTGTACCTTTGAAACTTTGATAAAGAAAAGAAAACAAAGAAAACCCCCCACAACATGGGAAAAGAAACAAGAAAAGGAACTCTTCATTGAGGTCAGCAAATTCGTGCCTCTCCTCCAATGGGTGTTTAGCACTCATCACCCCAGTGTGTCTCCTGCTGAGTCAGGACAGGGTTACAGAATCTTCTGGTCATGTTCATTCAACCACTCCCAACCGGTAAGAGTTGACTTTGCTCCTGAAACCAGTATCTCTGATATAATTAACAAAAAGACACCAATGTAGGGGGATTCTGTCTGCTTCACAGACTTTCTTGGCAAAAGAACATTGCTAAAATGCATTATTTGGCCTGTGTTTGACTACTGCAGTGTGTCCTAAAGTACCTGCCTTTTAAAACTTTATCTGCTCCAAATGTCCCTACTTAACCCACAAACAGGGAAGACAGCGATTTCTCAGTAATTATTCGTGCATATAGGAGAATCTCATAGTATGTCTTCAGTATCTAAGCACTGGACCTAACATGTAACAGGCTAATGGATGTGTAAGTGAATGAATAAATGAACTCGGTTATGTAACCAACGACAATTTAAAACTAATAACAACACGAGAAGCTGAAGAACCCCCGCTTTAAAGGCAAAAGGGAACCCATCATGCTCTGCAGCTGTTCACACCACAGCTGAATTGTGGTTCAGAATGATTTTGACTTTGGAATTTGGAATTAAAGTAGTGTTTGCCCTCTTTGTTCTAACTCCTAATAGGATCTTTCCCATTAAAGATGTACCCCTGGAGACGGATGACCTTTCTAATTGGCTCTATCAACGTTTCATTGAAAAAGAGGACCTCTTATCGTATTTTTATGAAACAGGTATGCAGTACCCTATCACTTACCTCCCTGAAGGTACTGACAGTTCCGAAGATGAACGTTAGGGGAGACACCCATATTTTCAATTCTTCAGGTACCCTAAAGGAATCTAAGTATTTCTGTATTTAAAAATTGCAGCTTAGCATTTTCGTACAGGCAAATTGATAATAAATTTAGTCAGGCTCCTACTTCATCAGCCAGTGTAAAGATGAGGTGATGAAGGGGGTTCCCTGGTGATGTAGCGGCTGGGCTTCAGCGCTCTCAACGCCACGGCCTGGGTTCGATTCCCAGCCAGGGAACTACCCCCCGCCCCCAAAACAAAACAAAACAAAACAAAACAAAAAACAGTAACAAAAAGATCAGATGATGAGTAGAACGTAGTACAAATGGGTCAGATTCAGCGTGTCCACAGTGACACATACACAGTTATGCAGGCGATTTTATGAACTAGCAAAGGACATCACGCTTTGGCACTGTGCTCGATGGTTTAAGTAACACTGTCATTGAGCAGTCATTTGAGACCATTTATAACTGCCCTTTTATATGCTTACCCAGTTCTTTGCATTAGGGATAAAGTTCACATTTTGGTTTTCAAGGCTACAACCTTATACTTTCCTTGTTGGGAGAAAAATGTCTATTTACCCTAAGGCTCCTTTTCTGTACTTAATATTTTCTATGTTCTATGAGAACTACAGTGCAATAAAAGGAGAGAAAGGGAGAGAGAGAGATGGGAGGAGGAGAGAGGGAGGAAGAAAGGGAGTTAGCAGGGAGGGAGGGTGCTGTCACAAAGGGCGCTGTGCAGGCCGATTTTCTAGCAGTTACGCGACGGTGGGCGAGAAAGGAGAAGAGAAGGTTGTCCCAGGCGTAAGGGTGGCCCTGGCACTTCAGATTAACAGAGGGCTCTGTTTTCTTCCTCCTCAAGATGTTTTTGGTACAGAATTTACAGTACACGTTAAATGGGATTGTCAAGGGCCTGGTGCTGAGCAAGGGCTGACACTGTTAATTCTCTTCCATGTTGTTTTTGTGTTTAGGATTGTTTCACTTTGCCCTCAGCAGGATTCCTTCCTGATCTTAACTTTCTGCCTCTGGGGCTGTGGAGTAGTGCCTGTTAAAATGACAGGAGTAGCCTTTAGAATCCCCAGTAAGACTAATTGAACAAGATGTCCCTCTCCGTGGCTGCAGTCCTTGGTCTTACTCTAGAATTTTCCTTAAAGATAAGACAGGATGGATAGGTAAGAAGACGAGGCGATTAAGAGACTAGCAAGATCTCTTTCAGTCTCAGTCTCTTCCTTTATGATACTTGGCCTAAGTTGTAGCAGCAATAATGGAAGTCTCTTCTTAGAAAAGCTATTTGCGTAATAGACCTTGAAACGCAAGTGTTCTCTGTAAATTGCTGGTGAGAAGCAAATCCCCTCGTGAGTCAGCTTAGGGAGGGGATTATCAGCAAGGCAAGGACAAAGACTGTTTGAAATGCTGAAGACCTCAGGTAATATTGCCCTGAAGTGGTCTAGCTTTCCTTTCCAGAGATCTGTTTGTGTCTCTCCTTTTTATTATTAAGATATATTTCACAAACCAGTATCAGTGACTTACAACCACGTTTTCGTGGCAGAGACATTTAACTTGTAAATAGAAGAATTAGTCTGAGTTACGCTACTTCACAAAGTATTCAATATCGACTTCACACATCTTGTTTCCTGGACCCTGTGGCAATCTCTCAGGATACAGTGGGAGCAAGGCAGCCCGAGTGCCTGCTCTCACACCCTTGATACTCCTGTGGGAGACAGTCTGTAGAAAAAAACAAACAAAAAAACCAGGTAGCTCCGGGATCATCCCAGAGTGCAGGAGGTGCCAGGAGGAGATGAATGTGGGATGGGCGTGCCTGCGAGGCAGGGAGACAGGTGGACTTCTGATGCGGGGACAGTGCTGAAGCCCTGCCGGTCCCTGAGGTGGGGAGCGAGCCCCGCAGGCCACGGAAGCACAGGCGAGGGCACCGAGGGGGGAAAGGGCTCCGCGGTGTGAAAAGTGCATTTCACGTAAGAGCGCCCTTCAAGAGCGGCAGGAAGTCACAGGGACACTTGAAAAACCAAAAACTCTATTTAAACTGATATTCAGCTTTTGCTCCAGGAGACCTATCACCACAAGAAAACAAAGTGATATTTCTGTCTTGTCTTGTAGGGGCTTTTCCACCTCCCAAGGGCCACAAGGAAGCTCTCTGCAGGGAGATGACCCTCAGCAATCTGTGGATCTTTCTCATACAGTCCTTCGCGTTTTTCTCCGGCTACATGTGGTACAGCATCATTCGGTACCTTTACCATTGCCTGTTCTAGGAATAGACTTGGACTTGTCAAGGTCACCATGGGAGTCCAGACTTTGGATGAGCCTGCATTATCTTACATGTGCAAATCAGAATCTATATATAAAAAAAGGAAATTCCGTGGGTGGATTAATGTTTATCTCCCTTTGGGATATTTTAAAACTCTGCTAAAATGAAGATCAGTAATATAATGACCTGCTCATATGTTTTAAAGACTTTCCGTATTTTAAAAAAGATACCCTCTACCACCCATTTAAGCAAACATCACATTTGGAGGAGAGGAAATCATAAAATCATCCTAGAAGACTGAGAGAAATGCCGTTGCCACCAGATATACTTGATAATCTAGTTCAGGCTGCGACAGTTGTGCCCGTCCTCTTAGCCGCCGTCCCCATTAGGGCCTTAGAGTCCCCTCCCTCCCGCCAGCTCCTGCTGTGTTACTGGCAACCTCCAGGGGGACTGGTGGCACCTCTGAAGAACTGCAGTGACACTCCAGTCCTCTGCAGCTCAGTGAGCATCAGTGTCACGCACGCTCCGTGCGGAGCAGAGTGTAGTCACACACCCCGGTACTAGGACGTGCCCTTGAAAAAGGCCGGCTCGGTCCCCACCGTGTTTACACGTGTCAGTGCTTCCTCTCGTGAGGGCGTCACTTACTTCTCCGTCTGTGTGGCCAGCACCTCGTGATGGACGGCTAGCTTTTGTAAAATGCACTTTTACCGGGCGTCCACGTAGCTAAGGGTTGGTGCCACAGGCCGCGAGGAGCTGTGACGCAGCTGGGGAGTGGGGTTCTCATGAGGCGGTCTCGTCTCGTGTATCTGGGCACGGCTGCTCCCTGTGCCACCCTGAATCAGGCTCCACGGTAAGGTGGGGCGTCTGTCTAGCTCAGAAGCTTTGTTTTTGTGTTTGTTTTTTAAATTTGGCATATTAGCACCAAATGCATTTGGGGATGGTTGAAACAAATTCATAACATTTAAATGATTACTCTATGGTGAAATAGGCTAGTTTACTAGAAAAATAAGAGCTAGAGCCCCACATTGGCTTAAAATGGTGACATGTTCTCACATGGCACCCCTAGGACTGTCACATCAAGGAGCCACCCACATCGGAGTGGTGTGACCACGAGCAAGACCAGCACACACGGGCTCCCAGTCTCTTCCAGTTGCTTTGGAAGAGGACAAAGTCAAGTGTCTATGTCTAGAAGACATTTTTTTCTTTTTTTTGTATCTGTCACTATGTTCATGCAATTTACCTCACAGTAGAACCAAACTCGTCTCAAAAAGTGCTGGCTCGACATCAGCCCATCACGTGCACGACAGAGAGTGGCCTTTGGTTTGGGACTGTCAGACCATTCGGATCCCAGTGAGTCAGTTTTCTGTGACATGAGCCTTGCAGAGTCCCCTCTTGTCGCGAATCATACAAGTGACAATTTTGAGAAATAGGCCAGAAAATAAAAGGAAAGGCTGATGTTTTCTGTTTTTAAATAAACCAAAAACAAGCCAACAAACAAAAAACTGAGAAGACGGGAATTTTCCCCCAGTCGCGTGGGAAAAGGTAAAGCAACGCCAGATGGAAGCGCACGGCTCGTTCAGGGCGGTGCGGGGCCTGCGTGAGGGGGGGCGCGTTGGCTGAAATACCTCATAGATTTTACTGCTGCGGGTAAAACGCGGAGGACCGTGTTCGTGGGTTTGCTTAGGGAATGGTCGTTACACGATGCCGTTGCTTTGAAATCTGCTACTTCGTTCTGTGTTTTACAGTGACAGTGAGTAGGTGAAACCAGTCTCAACTTAGAGGTATGGGTGATGGTAGGAAGCCAAATAGAAGCTTAAAGATGCTTCTGTTTGAGGCCCAGCACATTCTGCTAGATGACAGATGAGTCGCAGTTGTTCATTTGGGAGATTAGTCAGCCATCCTGGAGGTAAGTTGCTCCCTGTCAGGTCTGGCATGCTCAGTCCTAGGTGTTAGACCTCCTGCTTGCTAAATCGAGCCCAGGTTGAGTGGCCGTCCTCATCACACGCACGGAGAACCACAGACATGCCTCCGCAGAGGTGGGTCAGGGCCACTTCCGCCATCACTGCTCCAAAGGAGAATGATACTGTTTAACATACTGTGCACGTTGAGCAGACTGTTCTGTAAGCTGCTTTACTGTCCCAGCGCTTTCATTTCAGCAGTCTCCAGAGTGACAGATACCAACAGATGTGTGAGTTAATTTTTGAAACTAGATCTGTGATGTGGGTAGATGTTGTTTGATCTGCCCCTCCCCTCTCTGATCCTGTATGACACGGGCTCTCCCCTGTTGGCAGACTGCCTGTCGGAGGGCATTGCGAGTGCCCTCCTTAGCAGTGACTCTGGTCCCCCACTCGCAGTCGGGAGTGTGGAGGGAGAATCGGTGTTCCCGTGTGGCAGTCAGGGAAGCCGCAGTACGCCGCTGCTTGGGACCGAATACAAAACCCTCATCTCTCCTTTCTTTACAAAGTAAGAAAGGAGATTTTGCAGATACACATTTTGTCAGGAAAATGACACTGTGTCAGTTTTGTACCAGTCGCTTGCAGAATCTCAGCTGATCTGCCTACAAACATCCTCATCTAGAAAGGGTTGCACACGCCCTGCTGGGTCCTGGTCTCCGCCAGTCACAGTGATGGAGCTTCTGCTTGGCCTCAGGCAGGTGCACTGACCATGGAAGCGACCACGCCAGCAGTTCACTCAGCTTCAGAAACTGTTATTGGTGTTGAAATCTACAGATATTGTGGAGAAACCTATATGCTAGTGAAAGGTCAAGACAAATTACAGAGTGGAAATGATGTCCTTTGGTGGGCAGAGAAACTGTTAATAGTTGAGAATCTAAATAGTAGATTAAAAAAGAGAGCTGTAAGTTCAGATCTGTCATGTTATCTGTCATCTCTTAATATTGCCACCAGCCCTTAATTTTGCACAGTAAAGCAACTAGCGATTACTGCGTAATTATTCCACTCATATGTCATGGTAAGCCAAAAAGCTCATTGTATTTAGGAATTTGAATTGTTGTTCTCATCAAACGTTTTTTCTTCTAGGTGTAATTTTTAAAAAATGATTTGAGTTGTTCATTAGCTTTTCTTGCCTATGTATTTATGACTGTGTTAATAAGTAGTGAAAAGATTTGAAAAGACAGCTTCAGAAAGAGGAAATACATCTAAATAATCCATAGTCTAGGAAGGGAATCCCTAAATAATCAAGAGATGGAGGTATTGTGATTGTTCTGAAGTGTTCTTAAGAAAATGAAATGTTAAGTCACCACGTGTGAACCTCAGAGCATCCTCGTAGTGCTGATGTCATTTGGACTGATGTTAGAAACGCCCCTTCATTGTCTGTCATGTCACTCACGTATGGGTTTGTCTTAGTGACGTCGTTTTGACAATCACTTCCCCAAAGACTCTTCTGAACTAGTGGCACCTGGTAATAATCATAGAACATAGTCTTGAATTATGGATAGCCCTTCTGGATTCTTTTATATTTAAGAAACTTTTGTTTGCACTGCTGCATAGGAAGAGTTAGTTAATTGTCTTCATTACACAGGACTTCCCTCCAGAGTTGCCATTACGAGTGTGCCAGCTCTGGGCCACCAAGGATGGATGAAAGTGGTGAGTCGCAGCCTTTGCCACGCGGTGCTGCAAACCTTGCTTCCGGTAACACGAAAGGCAAAGTCAAAAGCCGCGCCGCGCAGCAGGTATACCAGTTCATTTGATGAAGGAGCAGAGACTGGTGTGTTTGGGACCAAAACCGCCTAACTTGGACATTTCTGGGTCACGAAGAGGCTGGGTGTTCTCTGGAGCAGTCGCTGGTTGGTGCTTTACCGTGATCATTTTGCATTGATCCCTGGCAAGGAGGTACGGACCCTGGGCACGAACCGAGGGTGCTGAGCTGTTGGGGAAGGGTGACACTGGCCGCACAGAAGGTGAAATGTGGGTTTTTCTGCAAAATTCCCATACGAGGATTTTTACATTTAGTATTTTTTTAAAACAGTTTAAACAGCAAAAAAAAAAAAAAAAATTGTAAGTGTATTCTTGTTGCAAAGTCTGCACACGTATTTTGAATGGCTTTATTTTTATTGTGTAAAACTGTTGAACACATGACTGTGAGGCACACATTCTTTCCGTGTAAGGAGTCTGTGCATTTTACAGTAACTTACGTTATGGTTGGGTAATGAAACAGTTACACATCGAACTGCCATTGTTGTGTGAAGTGCTGTCACTTTCTTTACAGTTATCACAAAATTGTATTTATTTTATGGAGATGGATTTTAGTTTTCCCGACGTCGTAACATTTACCTCGGCATGGTGACCCGTCTTCCTTTCTTGGTGTATCTGCATGTCGTCATGTGTGGTAAGAATGAATGTCCAGGCTGTGGCAACTGTAACTTTTTGTAAAGGGCTGGTCACGCGTGGATCTGGTTCACGGATGCATTGGGAGTATTTCAGGAACCAGACCACCTTTTCAGACATTGTGATGTGAACACCAAAAGAAACGTTTTCTCAACAAAAAATTAATAGCTGGTTCTATTTTTTTTAACCTAGAAAAAATAAAGTTGATTTTTTTCAAGTCAAGTGCTTTTAATTCTCAGTCGTAGGGACGAGGCGTTGGTGTTTCACTGGAGATGGTTTGGCATTGACATCCGTGGAACGCACCGTGGCGGTAGGGTGCGGGGGGCAAACAGAAACCCAGGGCAGACACGTTGCCCCGCCCCCTCGCTGCTCCCCCGTGCAGGGTACACTGGGAAGTGTTTAACAGTCCGCATCCCGGGAAAGACACGTTAGGCATACGGGCGTACGCACGTTCCTTGGAAGTTCTGCTGATAGCACGGATGCCTAACAGTTAACAAATAACAATAAAATGTCCTTGGTTATCAGTTCCATATAGCCACTTGATTCTCCCAGGATTTTTGCTGAATTCTTGTAGCCAACCTGTGACTGAAATTCAACCATTGTGTGAAAAATGGAATTCCATCTTAAGCCAGAAATTTCTCAAATTTGTTGTCATTCAATCTGATATTTGATCTCCCATTCAACGATTTCTTAGGCTGGTGCACACTACTTTTAGCTTCAGCACCGATTGCAAGCTTCTGTCGTTTAATTTTAATAACAGCCATTTAGCAACTGGCAGCGTTCTAGATCTTACTCAGCTCACCGGCGCTGGTAGGAGCCGTCTCCAGCACTCCACTGCCCTGTCTTTTGGTTTTGTAACTGTTCGTGTTGAATACACTTTTCACAGTTCATCTGCTCACTGCTCTCAGGAAATTCCTCCGGCGGCCCCTGGCCAGGGCTTTACCGGGCGGAAAGGCAACGACACGTCCCACGGAGCAGAGCAGAAGCCGCGGAACCCCACTCCTCCTGGGGTGCATGGGGGGCATGACTATCTCTGCAGCTGGCTCTGTGCTTTCGTTCTGTGGTAGAGGCATCCTTCAGATTTTGTTTGCAGCATTTTAAAACATTGATTGCTTGGATATTTGTGGACCGCATTTGATCCCACTGAAGATTTTTAAAGGTATAAAAATATCTTACCCAACCTACCAAACAAGTCAAATAGTTACAGTTCAGTCTACCTCTTCTGTTTTCCCTCTGGGTTCCGGGCACTGTTCCTGGTGAGGTTGTCACCTTCCCCCGCTCCCCACCGGAAGTGGTTTCTGTGGAAGACAAGACCCAACTGGGCCGGGGCCTGAGCGTCTGCAGCCCTTGGAGAGCCACTGCTGACCAGCCCTGTTACTCGTGGGGTGGGCGGGGGAAGAAGCCACCGTTTTTAATTTCCACTTGATGTGAAAATGTTTGTTATAAAAATGTTTCTTCCTGCTGGGAAAAAAAAATGTATTTTTAAAGGGAAAAAACTGCCTCTTTTGGCTCTAAAAGTCGGCTGTGTGGGCAGGCGTGACCATGTCATAACATGCTGATATACAAACCAATAAATTTTTACCTCTCAGGACTCGCTAACCTTTTTCTTAACTCTTCGAGGCTTGGGAACGACATGCACTAAGTCCAGACAGCATGTTGGGAGGGGGTAGGCTGGGCCGCCGGGAACGGGCACCGACTCGGGTGCGGCGGGAGCCATTCGGCAAAGGAAGAAACTGAAATCCGTGTTCAGAGCACGAGCACCCCACAGCTCATCCCCGGGTCCCCTGCGGTCTCACTCGCCTCTTCTTGGAAACGCTGCCTTTTTTGGGTGGAAACTGCCTTTTTTAGGTGCGTGATCCCGCTAGGGATGGTGGTGAAGTTCTCACCGTTTACTTCCCTCGGGCAAGAGAGAAAAGGAGCCGTCCTGTGTCTACGGCAGCTGCCTCGGTGGTGTCACTGCAAAGTCGCGAAGTCACGGGGTGGCGGGGAGCGCTGGGATACCTCCCCTAAAAAACTCAGTTGCTTCGTCTTCATTCCTCTGTTTCATTTTTGATGAAACCACTCCCGGAGGAAGGGTCTTATCTTCACTTGTTTACCAGTTAGCTGTCGCCTAGCAGGACCAGCTGACGGCTGGACCAGGGCAAGGGAAGCAGGTACCTGGGGTTGGAGAAATCGGAGCACCTGGAGGGCTGGAAGGCAAAGGGAACGCCAAGGGCTGCTGGCTGCAAACGGGCACAGGCGCCCTGACGCGGGAGGGCCCTGGGGAGTTCCCCAACGTGGCAGTCTTAAGGGACCCGACCTCCATGGGAACACTGCCCTAAGACTGCCATCCCCGAGGGTTCCCCTGGAGAGCCTTCCGTTAGGCATGTTCAGATGCCAAACAAAGGGACAACTCAAAATATTGGTGACAAGGAGCCTCTTTGAATCAAGGCTTCTAGGGCCCACAGTAGGGCTTTTCGTCTTTCCCGGATGCGTCCACGTGTCCTGCATGACCTTGGGAACCAGGCACCTGGGCCTGCACTCGAGCTGCTGACTCTGGTGTGTTTTGTGTGGGACCACAAGAGCAACGGCAGCTCAGGGCTCCCCAAAATCATGAAAGTAGAAGCTACCAAAACTTCTGGCTCAGATCCAGGACTGGCAGTGTCACTTTGGTTGAGGTGAGTCGCAGGGCCAGCCCAGATTCCATGTGTGTGTGTGTGGGGGGGTCTACGAAAGGGGAAGTGTGAATCCTGGGAGGCAGGGCTCATTGGGAGCCCTGTGTGAAGACCAGCTGTCACCGTAGAAGATTCCTCAGCTGTTTGAATAGTTAAAGAACGCCAGACAGGTCTAGGAGAGTCTTAGCACTTTGACGGGCTTGCTTATAATCTCAGCAGTTGGAATTTTTTTGTTTCCAAATACTTTTAAGCGGATTACATCACTCATCCATATAAATCACATTAATCAAAGGAACACCTACCTAAAAGAATGGAGGTCTTGTTGGAGTGTAACCTTGGTATGATTTTGGGCAGTGATTAGTACATAACTCACTGGCCTTTAGAATTTCAGAGCTAGAAGGAACTTCAGCAATCACCTCGTTTTGAGATGGTGGATTTCATTCTGGTGCAATTTCGGTCCGTCCATTGCTGGTAGCATCAAATGGCTACTTAAATAGACTTGCAGGGACTAGAACCAGGTCTAGATTTTCATGGAAATGTTTTCCCCAAAACAGCAGATGGCTTCTGTGTGGGTTTCTGTTTTTAGTAAATAAGAGCAGAATCCAGAGGATTAAGTACACTTATTAAAGGAATGATAGATCGCAAAGCTTCTATAATTTTCTTTTCCTCAATTTTAAAGTAAACATAATAGCTCCCAAACACTAGAAGATTTTTTTTTTTTTGAGTGCTCCTCTCAGCTGATGCAGAGATACAATTAGCCACTAATCTGAAATCTGGTGGGGGTTCCCCCCCGTCTTTTTTTGGATATAAAAATGAAATGTGTTTTTATTTTTTTGTCCCGAGTAGTAAAGAATGTTTCCATTACAGACTTGAAGGAGTGAGTGATTTCCGTCTCCTAATAGTTCCTTTCATTTCTGAATTGTAGGTAGGAAACTGGCAGCAGATAATAAATTCAGGCACTATCTCTAGTGCCCAGTGTCCCTCCATTCTGGGGGCCACTGGGTCCCAGGGCTTGTCCGAGTAGGAACTGACAGAAGGGCAGCAGAACCCAGGACTCAGCCCCTGGCCTTGAATCCCAACCCCTTTGACAAGTTTCTTATCCTCTTAGGCTCACTGTGATCATGTGGTCCAGAGGTTTTTTGTTTGTTTGTTTTCAGTATTAACAGAGATCGTGTGTGTGTGTGTGTGTAGCCCATTGCACTGAATTCTCAGTGACGGGGGGCTGTGTCATCCTCCCCCAGGGGGGTTTAACAAAGGACATAAATTATTCCCCCACCTGGCTATGCCTAAGGTCCAAATGACCGACTTGGTTCCTTAACTATCACGTAGGCGATGATGCCCATCCCCCTGTTTTCTAGAGCCCGGGATCCTTTGCGGTTCTGGGGTAAACTGAAATGCATTCCGTGCAGCCAAGCGCCCAGCCTCACCGAGTCAGGCTGTATCTAATGATCTCAGGCTCCAGACAGCAGCAAGAAAACGCTTTGAGGCCGGAGAGCCAATTAGGAAGGCGAGGTGGCGAGGGCATCTAGAGGAAGCGGGACCTGCTAGACAGAAGACATTCCAGAGTCTTAATAGAGACCTATTTTTGCTTCTAAGACATGATGTCACTTGTGATGAAGACTTTGAAGTAATTATCAAAAGGAGGGAAATATAAGTTCTAGTTGGAAGCTAGCCACCAGCCATAGTTCTCGGTATAATTTATATGACCCTAAATATAAAAGCCTGCATTGAAGGCATCCCAGAGACTCAGGAAACCACAGTCATTTAAAAAACTTTTCCCTTACTACTTGCAGAAGACTGTGAGGTTTATAGATTGAGAATTGACCATTAATCTTCCAGTTACACGTGCAGCGTACTCAATTCTTAGAAATGTAGGCACCGGGGAGAAGCGGACAGGTTAGAATCCAATATTCCCTGTGATGACTGAGGGGGGGACCACGGTCAGGCACAGGACCGGAGGCAGAGCTGGGACCGCAGGCGCGGACTGGAGACCCAGCTCTGCTGGGGGTGCGGGTGGGGAGGTGACAAGCAGGTGATGTGTCCCCAAGGCCCTGTGAGTCTCCAGCCTGATACCCACCAGGCTGTCCAGCTCCCGGCTCACGGAAATTCCTCAGAGTACAGACATCAGACGGGGGCAATTCCACGAGAGAGAGAATGTAGGGCACAGTGAGAGGAGGGGACAGGTAGGTCCCCTTGAGGACATCGTCTGGTGGGAAGCGTGGCAGGAACGATGACTCACGGAGGCGCACCTGTGCCTGCCCAGGCCCCACAGCATCCTGGGCACTCCTGGGCTGGCGTTCCGCGGAGACGGCCCGGCCTCGTGTCCCCAGAGCATGACGAAAACGGACAAGGGACCGGACGTGCTCGAGAACGTGGGAAGCATAAAGCAGCGTCTTGGAGGTTGAGGAGGTGGCATTACTGACGACACAGCCTTGGGAACCCGTGCTCCACTTACCACCAGGAACAGTAACTGGGATAAACTGGAGTTAACGTCTGAGGCAGGGGGAGCCTGGTGCCCCAGGGGGAGCCGTGGCTCAGGCCGCTGACTTTTTATGGA